>OCZR010188350.1:0-14578 GCA_900234385.1 Anemonia viridis | reverse complement strand
CACAAGGGTAACTGCCCTAAGACTACGTCCTTATACAAGAAGACAACGAGTGGCTACAGTGACTTGCTCTTGGGGTTTGTCCATCGCATCTTCTATATTGATGATCTTCACTACCGACATATTTTTACTAAATGGTATATATATTTGTCGTGCCTTTCCCAAGCTAAACACTAGCAAATTATACGAGATTCAAATGGCGTTGGGGGGCGTCACTATTATATTATCTATTTCCTTCGCTCTGTTGCTAAGCATTTTGACATCACTTCGACTGAGAAGACCGTCAGTTGCTCATGCCAATCTTTCTGATGTTCAGAGAAGAGTACGAGCAAAGCGAATAGAAAACGCGGTCAGGATGGTAGTGTGTTCTATACTACTCTATGTATGTTGCTATTTTTCAGTATTTTTTTGGCTTGTCTATCTATTTGTTACACCCCTTAAAGATTTTTCGTTTCGTCGTGGATTGTTTGGTCTGGCGTGGTGCAATGTGGAGAAACTGTCATTCCTAACTGAATTCCTTGTGGTTGTGAATTCTTGTTTGAGTCCTTATGTCTACATCGTATTTCTCCCCGAATTTCGAGAAACAACCAAAAAATTATTGTGTTCTAAGCAGCAACCTGAAGAACAAAGAGCACTGCAACTCGGCGCAGTTATTGACAATCAAGGCAATAGCAATCAGATTGGCATATCTCACGCAATGAAAGGGGTGCCAATCAACTGTACTTAAAATCAAAAGATCTCGTAACTTTACATTCTGCTTGTGAACCAAATAAATATGTATCGAAAAACAAGAAAACAAACAAATTATCGTATCTAACATCAATGGAATTATTTGGATGTGCTTTCATCACACCTTTTTTCGACCACGAACATGTATTTAGTTTCTTAATTATATTCTATATGATAATGAAATGAGATGTGATTGATGAAGATGTACTCGCAAAACCTTCCAATTAATTGTGACCACTGGAGTCCAGGTATTGACACTAATTCATTTAGCTTTATAATTAAATGACTTAGATAAAATACTGAGACTAAAATGTGATTTTAAAAATAAAATAAATACTAAAAAGGTTTGTCACGCCTAATACTACAAAGTTAGCGGTGATGAAGTTTTCAAAAAAATGGATTTTGTAACTAATAATCATCTATGAAAAATGGCATAGGGCTTGAATAAAAGAAAATGAAGAAAGAAAGAAAGAAAGGAAGGAAGGAAGAAAGGAAGGATGGAAGCAACGAACTGATGAACAAGCTAAATATAACTTTTAATATAGAAAAATAAAATTAGTATTGATTTTGCAGTGAGAAAATGGCTTAGTACTGCCGACCAAGTTGAACTGAGAAGCCGCTTTTTAGTCGTATATTTTAAATAAATGTTAATAATTCCTCTTATACCTTTGTTTGCCATCGTCAATTTCATTACGATTGGAGTCAATATTGTTGACATCAAACTCATATTTAATTGAAAGTTTAATATAAAAGTTTAATTAAGAATATAACTGCAGGGGTTTGTATTGACCTTGGTTATCGTAACAGGAACTTCATTTATTTATGTAAGTGGCAGGAAATAATTCGACGGACTTATGGGGAAAAACATAATATTACTGATAACATATAACATAAGTTGTCCACAGCCTCAGTCATGTTCTATCAGATCACAGAACACAACTATTCCTGAGTATTTTCTTTATTTGATAGATTTTGTCGAAAAAGGTAAAAAAATCGACGAAAAATTGGTTGTTTTTGAGCAGGCGCGCACACATCCTCGCCATCAAAAAATCAAACTTTGCATGCTAAAAATAACCCAGTTGTGAATTCACATGTCGCGTGCGGTAATACCAAGTTCCCATCTCTTATTTATGCTGTCTAGAAGTTACTCAAATTTCAGTCGCATGTGCTTAGTTTCTGCAAATGAAATCGAATTGCTTTCAACGTAATTATAATAGAATAATAAAACGTTGTAATTTTTGTGAAGCTAAAGCGCATGGCGGGAAAGCAACAGCGGTCTATATGGATGTACACATGCATTTGGTTTTGAGTTCGATTGCGATGAAGATCTGCAATCACGTTTTTGTGCCCACAAAGCAGAGATAAATCTTTTAAGATATTATCCGTTATTTTCTTATATATATATTTTTAAATATATATTTTTTTAAAACTTCATTCAGTTATAACTTTAAGCGGCTTACCTAGGCATTTGTCTCCCTTGAATCCAATCGCGCAGTGACATTCAAAATGCCCATCCACTATATTACAGTGTCCATCGTTAGAGCATGGGTTGGGGTAACAAGGATTCTTAGCTGAAAATAAGATTATTCGATGATGTTAATACGTGAGTGTGGTCAACAGAGACTCTATTCCTCTTACTAATATTTATCATTTTTAAAGTACACGGAGAAATTAGATCCGTGAGCAGACATGGTTTAAGACGAAATCGAGATTTTGGTACCTTTTGGAAGTCATTTTCGAAATATCCGCCGAGCATCCCCGACTTTCTATAAATAGGAGTCCACCCTCGCCTCTTTATATATTTTATATATTTTGTTTCTGCAATGTATTGGGCTGGCTTTTAATGTATATCCGGACATACATTAGGTGTAGTTAGTCAGGTAATAAAACATGGCCGACTCCCACCAAGAAGTTTCATTGTTTGAATCTTTATCGCGCCCAAATAAGATGAGTCATTTCATGAATGCGTGAAAAGATGGTGCTAAATGTTGATTTAGATGGCGAATATATTGCTAGACATCTGTCTTAACTGACATGAACGGGGAAGCTGGGCCAGACTGAATGCATAGTGATTAGACATGAGATGAATACTGTATTGACAGATATGTAGAGATGTACACCAATATGATGATATTGATGGTGAGGATGACGTTTTGACGTTTGAGTATTTGATTGTAATGAAGAGTAATGCCTCCTTTGGACAAGTTCATCCTGTGTGAGCTGTCATTTCACAGCAAAGATGGGTAATACAAAGATGACCTCACTTTCCAAGATGGCGCAAGATGATGTTTACATTGATGTGAAAAGGTTGGTGTCCATTGAAAAAGTGATGATGATGATAAAATGCCATGATGATGAAGTAGTGTGACTTTCCAAGATGGCGCAAGATGATGTTTACATTGATGTGACAAGCTTGGCGTTCGTTGACATAATGATGATAATACCATGATGATGAATTAATGTGACAAATTGACAAGCATGAAATTTGAAGAAAGAAATATCAATGATGATGAAGACGATGCCATGATGTTACACCGATAATGCACGTAATGGATGCCCAAGATGAGGATTGCAGGTGATCAAGAAGAATATGGAGGCAGAAGCGCATGGTGCAACAGCAGACTTATGGCCATATTTGGAGAGAGGTGCATATTTATTCTGTTTTACCTTCGCACTGGTTTCCTATCCATTGCTGTGTGCACAAACACTTGTAGTTGTTGTCCTCTGTATCGATACACGTTCCCTTATTGAAACAAGGACCGGACGAACACAGGTCTCGTACTAACAGTAATCACATGCAGAAAAATAAAGGCATATATGTTCATTCGATCAGTTCATGCATTTGTAAATATGATCTAATAGAGTAAGGTCTCCACGAATAGAGTAAGGTCTCCACGGGGGTCCCAATGTAAAGCAAAAAAAAGATATCGCAATCCTATGATTGAGAAACCCTTGCAGTATATTTCCATTGCAACTGAATTTGGATAACAAAAAGAGGTCCACTATTTGATCAAATTTTGTAGAACTGTGAGAAAATTGCGGTATATGGCATACCCATGGTATTGACGATATCTAACAAACTGTCCACATAAATTTCCCGAGACAACTGCTCGCCCACTGCACGGCTCATAGTTACGATCTTACATAATCTTCACGTGACGTAAAAACGACTTGGTGGATAAAGCAAAAGAGATCTCTAATATTGAGATCTTGTTGTTTTGACCTCCAAATTATGCTGCATTCTGCATTTACTTACTTTCACAGTTCTTTCCTTTGTACCCAACAGGACATGTACACATGTAGGTATTTTCGTCAGGTAGACATATACCACCACTTTTACAAGGGTTGGGTTTACAAAACTGCCTTTCTGTTAAAACAAATTCTATGTTTAGCTTTACCATATTAACTATGGCTTAACAGCTCTCGATTCCTCTTTACGCTTGATACCAAGCCTCTGCTACCAGAATCCTTTTTCTGCGACTCCCAAAGAGTTCAAACATTTGAATGAGGAAAATAAAACTGAAGAGGAGTCACTGGCAGCGATATCAAAACGTAGTAATGGAAATG
Organism: Anemonia viridis; assembly: GCA_900234385.1. Lineage (NCBI taxonomy): Eukaryota > Metazoa > Cnidaria > Anthozoa > Actiniaria > Actiniidae > Anemonia > Anemonia viridis. The sequence goes on along the minus strand of OCZR010188350.1, from coordinate 10,285 downwards.
GTCAATTCTGTGCACTATGAAATCTTTCTTACCTTCACAATTGTATCCATGGTATGCTATTTTACAGTGGCATTTGTAGCTGTCTTCCGTTTCGATGCAAAGACCATCGTTTTCACAAGGATTTACTGGCTTGCAGTGATTTTCCTCTACGAAATGAACGAGATAAAAGTATCCAATGAATTACAAACATATGACCAATTTCAATAAATAAAAATCTCTTTATTTAAGTGTCTAGTCGTTCTAGCGCGTTCGCACTAATTGGGGACACTTTACTCTCACACACACTACCACTACATTCAGTATTTTGTACACACAACGCTCACTCACATGTTGAATTTTACGAAGGGACGGGAAACCGGAGTACCCGGAGAAAACCCTCGTAGTGTATACAGGAGAGAACAACACATGAAACAAACTCAATTCACATATGGCAACCGCAGGGCTCGAACAAGCGACCCGAACCTTTGGAACCACAGTTGGAAAAAGGCGACGCAATAGCAGCGTACGCCAACCATGCTACCCATTCAAAATTTTTCCTGATAGAGAACTTTCATTGATTTCCCCTTAGCAGAATGTAAAAAGGACACAGACATAATTCTCTTCATGAGCTCGAGAAGCATGTTGGATTCCGTTCAAGTCTAGTTTCGGCAGGAATAGATTCATACACAGCACCGATTTTACAATATCAAAACAAATTTGTGCTCAAACATGAAATGAAGAAAACAATGATGACAAGTTTGTTGAACAATTATTACTGGAATTGTATTCATATGTTAATCAAAGATGCGGCTTACTTTCACAGGTTTTGCCCCTAAATTCCGGTTGACACAGACAATGGAAGCCAGTAGGCGTCTGGTGGCAAGTGCCGTCATTCAAACATGGATCAGAAGAACAGAAGTCTTTTGCTGTAAACAAGGGTGAATGCAATGATAATTCTTAAAGTATGGTATTTTATTCAAATATATTAGTGCATGCTGGTGTAAGGGAGCGGTCATTATTTAAGTTAGAGGGGGCTGGAGGAGAAATTGGGGGACCCTGAAATTTTTGCTGGTGAAAAATGGGCGGTCTTGAAATTTAAAAATTACTTTTAGAGAAGATTTCACATTTTTTACTACATTCCTTGGGGGCTACCCGAAGAACTTGGATACCTTCGAGGGTTTCTCGAAATTTTTTGCGTCACTATCAATTTCTCATCCACCCCCCCTCCAACTTGAATAATGACCGGTCCCTAAGTATGAAACCAACATTTAGAAGGGGGGATTGCAAAAATTTCAACAGAATCGTGGGTGTGTTGGAAGGGAGGGGGAATAATTTTTTAGCATTACCTTGAGGGAAGTAGCTTTTTTTTGAAGGACTGCATGGGGGATATACACATTTCATTGTTGTTTAAAAAAATTCACCTTCCCCCAGTCTTTCATACATAATGAACGCCGCCTAAAGAACTCCCAAAAGATGATAACCCTCTGTGAGTATGGGCATAGCATGGAGAGCCTGGCAATATATATCGACAAGCCAAAATTGAGGAAAATTTAATATCCACGTGTACGTACGGTTGCGGTTTCCATAAGTTTTTTTTTCAAATTTGAACTCAACAAATACTACTTACTACCACACGCATCTCCGATGTATCCAACTGGACAGTAGCATTTGAATCCTGTATCGGTGGAGACGCACGATCCGCTGTTGTGACATGGGTTGGGATGGCAGGCATCTCCTCTTTTCTCTTGTTCACCTTCAAGATATGGTGAAACTGTAGAAAAGAAAAGAAAGAGCATGGTACTTATTACTAATAACTAAGAATGAAGAATCTGAATCCTAGCATATCTGTAGCCTGTTGATTTGGACTGGACTTCGTGGGAAAAGGAAAGAAGCAAGAGTGACAATAAGCGTGGCAATAACCATGGCAAACTATAGAAATTTAGCCTTCACAAAATGTATTATTTTCCTTGCAAGAAATGGGGGATCGTTTCGTTTCCTTAGGACGCTTCATGCGAATACAGTTTTTTCAAATGAAGGAACTTAAATATGAAGAGTCCTTGTCAACTACAGTGCATTTCGGGTCGAAAACAATGTAGACTACCATTTAATTTCTCTGCCAGGGAAAATGAAAGCTTCATAAACGAAGTTTGGGAATCCAGCTCCATCGGTCTTGTTATATAGGTTTTAGTAACGAATGAAACATTTCGTAAGTAAACAATGATAAAGGCATGCATTGCATTGTAGTGAATCAGGATTATTTTAAAAAGCTTTACATTGACAAGGAACCGCATAAAATATGTGCTGCTGAACGAGATTTGATATAGTATTATAAATCAACAATTGTAATTACCATGACATGAGCAGTCCCGACAACTCCAATGTGCTTCACAGACACAAGTAAAACCTTCTGCTGTCTCTAAGCAAGTACCGCCATTCTGGCATGGATTACTGTAGCAAAACGTGCGCTCTAAAAGAACGAAATCATTTACCAATGAAACAGTTCGGAATATCATTATTAGAACATTCCCTGGGGGAGTATTCTTAAACAATTCGTACCAGGGCTTTCGGCCCTTTATCTTTTCACATACCAAATTCAGGCAAAAAGATACCCATTTCATATACCTTAATTTGAAGCAGATCAGATATGATTGATCGATTGATGTGTAAAACGGTGTGCAAGTTCGGTTCCTTTTCCTTGCACAGTAATTTTAGCTTTCATTCCTACATTTTAAATAGCGAATTCCCAACCCTTCGGCCTGAAAACGGTCCCCCTTTCGGGCTAAGCAGCCCCGTATAGTCAACTATATATGCATTACCCCTAGGGAAAATCTTAGTCGAAAAGAAATCAGTTATTGTGGCAGTATAAATAAGACCCATATCTGACTTTTTCTTCACTTAGGCTGAAGATGACTTCCGCACAGGTTGTCGAAACGTCAGTCACATCTAACAGTCCTTCTCAGGACTACATCCACCCGGATGATCATAATACAAATATTATCTCTTCGAGAAATATTGTTACTTCGAAAAATAAGAAATCAGTGTTGTATACTATCTTTACCTTTGCAAGTATGTCCCTGAAAACCTAGTGCGCACGTGCACTGAAAGTCATCATCGAGTTCTGTGCAAGTACCTCCATTGTGGCAGGAGTTGTACTTACATCTTGTCTCCTCTAAAACAACAACAATATGAGTCAAAGCACTTCAAAGCATTTTCAGAATTTGAGGCAAACATTAAGTATGAAAACTTCTTGAAAGTTTTGGTCATGAGTTGACCAATGGCCTAATCAGACCAAGTGTTCATTGAATGTCATCCATATTTCTATATCTTCTCGAATCATATACATACAAAAATGTCTGGATTCTGATTGGCTGAGAGCGTCACAATTTATTTTTAAACTTGCTGTGGGAATTTTGAAATTTTTGAGTGCAAAACTGTGAAATTGATTTTGATTGGTTGTGATATATCTCTGTCGATTTTGATTGATTGGTTTTAGCAGTTGAATGGTTTTCTACCAAGCAACAAGAAACAATAACAAAAAACAAAATTTTTGTATGCATATGATTAACAAATAATTACATTTATGGTATTTATGGTATTTTTTTCGTGCAATTTAGAATAAATTATGACTCGTAATTTTTTCAATATTTAACAAATTGCAATTTTTTGTTAAACATTGAAAAATTCACTCATCATAATTTATTCTAAATTGCACTCAAAATCTTGTGATTACATATACAAGTTTAAATGTCAAGCAAAAGCAATACCATTCAAATGGAAAAACCATTAGGTTCCATAACCAGACTCACGTTGGCAGTTTTGTCCTTTGTATCCATTCTGACAGGTACACTCGTACCCATTTGCGACTTCGGTACATGAACCGTCGTTCATACAAGGGTTTGGCTGACAGCGATCTTTTCTTCGAACTACATTAAGATTATTCAAAAACTTTTTTTTAGTGAATTCGTATTTTTTCGTGATATTAATTCCTTGTCCTACAAGGAGCATGGGTAGGAGCATGGGTAGCGTAGCGGCGACAGCTCTCGCTTCCCGCCAATGCAACCCAAATTTGCCGAGTCCTGCTGGGCTCAGGTCTAAGTGAGGAGAGTTGTTTGTTGGTTCTCTCCTGTGCTTCGAGAGTTTTTCTCCGGGTTCTCCGGCTTTCCTCCCTCCGCAAAAATTGGAGTGCAATTGTCTGGTGTAATTGTCCCATGCTGTGATACAAAGGCCAAAGTTTAATAGATTTGTGTTACTTACTGTGGCAGTGTTTTCCAGAAAAACCTCGCTTACATATACACTTGTATACGAGTCCAACTCTACGACATCTTCCCCTGTGTTTGCAAGGATTAGGATGACACGAGAAAAACTGCAGGCCTGAAAAAGAAATTGTAACATAAACTAAAAATTGGCCAAATAGTGTGAACGCCAATTCAAAATAGCACAAATTGGTCTTTAGGATCGGTTCATGACATCGCCAACGACAAGATACTGGCAAATTATGTATCATTATGTCTTTTCAAATTACATCATCTCATATACCGTATCAACTTTCTCCCGCCCTTGCCCTTACCAGCAAATTCCTGCTGCAAAGCATAATTCGACAAGATAGCTCTCTCCACCTCTTCGGGTTGCACGTTTTCTGTCAACCCCTCAGGGTACTCCTGTGGTATCGTATCATACCGATGAGGCAGCATCTCCGGGTAATAAAGATACATCGGCTTCTTGTAGGCAGGCATTTTAGCAACATCATCTTCATTATAATCCGTGGGGAGTTCACTGTACATATTATACGGCATTTGGGCATAATCCAAATCACTAGGGAGCCGTCGATGACGATAATAGGGGCGGTGGTGTAGACGATGGTGAAGAACATCTTTACGGTACAGTTTTGAGGGAATTGGGTCTTCGTAATCATCGTAGTGGTTATCAGAGACATACGCATGCACAACAGGCCCCGAAGATTTTTTCTTTATGTCTGAGTCTTTTCCATGTTTGAGAATGTTAAGCCTTTTACGTCCTGAATTGAGAAGCTTGGTTATGGCTTCTGAGATTGAATGAAGGCGCTTGCCATTCAATTTGATTTCTGCGTTTTCCTTTTGGACTTCATTGTCTGACGAGTCACCGCTACTTCCACTTGCCAACTCTACGTCCAGAACGCCACTGCCGTCGAAGTCTCCATCGCCCAACGAAGAACCAGATGACGCTATCCCTACCTTATTCTCCTCGACATTCGCCACCTCAACTACTTCCTGTGAACTACCAAGTTGATTGTTTTCATTTTTTTCGCTTGTTGCGTCTATATTGTTTCTTTTTCTTAAAAGATTCCCTTGATGACCTGTCTTGTGACCGCCATACGATGAGACAGAGTCTGCCTTCACAACATGCAATAATAAGAAAACCGCCAACAACAAAACGTATAATCTTGATTCCAAGCTCATATTTCTAAATAATTATATATTACACCAGAATTCAAGAACTTCCTTTAGGTTTCTATATCACCCATCGTCAAAATATCGGCTGCTTTCTAATTGTTTCGGATGACATTTTTTTCGCTCTGACGTGGCGATGAATAGTCCAATTGAAGCGTTAAGACGGCCCAGGAAACAGACCCTCAGCTAAATACAACAATACGCAAACCAGTAGATTTATAACCATATATCGGCGTACCAAGAATACAGCACCTGATTCAAGCTTTTTCTGTCCGTCTAGCACTACATAGTCTCATTTTTTTCAAGATCGCCGGACATTTTTGTTTTGAGATCGCCGGACATGAAATTTTTAACACCTATTTTGTCCTGGTTTTGATATATGGATCAAGAGTATAACAGTCAAGGTAGACGAATCAAATACGATATTTTCTTGCTTCTGCTGGTGTTGCATAAATAAATAATATGGTACACTGGCAAGACTAAGCCTCTTCTCATGGTGGTATGTGGCGGTAAAACCCAAATAAATGGTGCCCGGAATGGCACCTAGATTTCGAAATTGGACTTCAAAACAATTTTGCACACCTCAGAGCAATATTGTTATTTTTGCGAATTTTTCTCTTTAATTATTCATAATGGAAAAAGCAAGAAAAAGGAAAATCAGAAAGAACGAAATAAAGAATCACAATATTCGGTAATGTTTATAATTTGAAGTAAACCAAACTCTCCTTTTCAAATTTCGAAATTCAAAATTTCGTATCGTGAAAGCTTGTCCTTCAGTAATTTGATTCGAATACTTTGTGAGACAGATGAATTCGAGTCCAATCTTGACTCGAGTGTAACCTAGCTGTTGATAAAGCAGTGACCTTTTTCTGCAACAACTGAACATGGAAAGGACAACAATAGTGCCACCGTATTAATCTTGATCTTTGCCACGCGATATCATAAATCATTCATGAGAATGAACCAAGCACCATTTATTCTCCCAAGCAATTATGTCTAGTGTTTAAGATATATATTTGTTTTTATTACCTGGTGGAAAACAAAAGTATGAGGGCTTTTCTCGCGGCGATATTATGTTTCCTCGTCGCGGTGGTTCAAGTCAATGTCAGTAACAGCAAAAGTTTGACCGACAAAAAATCTAGTCGATTTTCTCACCATGAAAAGAGGTTGCCCGTTAGTCGACATACCGTCAAAAGGAACGCTCACCACAAGTCTTCAAAAAGACAGTTTTTACCGTTTTATGGAGGGATGTATTCATCATTTAATCATCAATCTCATCCTCATATTCATCGGATTGTCGTCCACCACCATCCTGGTCAGTGTGTGCCTTTTGTCGTTAATTTGTTCTATAATTGATTTAGGGCTTTAATTATATTGCTATTGCTAAACTAAATTATTCTAGGCCATGGTAGAAACTAGAAAAACTAGTTAACCGCGTCGGTGTTTGGAATAGAAAAGTAGAGATTAGTTTTAACTTTATACACCGTATGGTGGTGATGCTTAGAAACTGACGTTTCGGACGTTAGTCCTTCGTCGGAGTAAATATGGAGTGATAGGCCATGGATCATTACAAAGCCTTGCCATGCTTTTTAGTACGTTTTACGTTTAAGTCACATCACTATCATATGGATAAGGCAGTCTTTAGTACCTGATGCTTGTTGTGCAGTGGTGAAAGTGTTGATGACAGTGTAGTAGTAGTAGTTGTTGTTGTTCATCTCGAACATATTTTCAGTACTTCACTGGTATTGGTTTCCTTGAACAACTTATTCTCTAGACACTTGGTTTCCTAGATTCTGATTTAATTTGCTCTAAAAAAATGCATCTTTACTAGTTTTAAGACCTGTATAACGCTCTGAAATGAAATATGGTGCATTGGAAGTACTTTCCATGCACTTAAAAGATGCATTCATTCGGATATTTTAATTTACTGAGAACAAAAACGGACGTTAAATTGTTATCGATACCCTGAACTGTAACAACTCTTGATAGATCAAATTCAGGGCAAGGCGTAACTCGCAGATAAAATTGGAATTTAGCATGTTGAGTTTTGTAGAAAACTGGAGAACCCGGAGCAAACCCTTGAATCAAACTCTGCTCACATGTGATAACGACGAACCCGAGACCTTAGAAGTAAGAGCGACGTAGAACTATTGATTAACAGCATCTCGACGTCAAATATTTCAAAATCACCGCTCAAAAACGACTTTTATATCAATATATCACCTTCACTCCTCTTCACTAGAACTTGTCACTATTTACTTAATCACCCGACAGTGTACCTTGATTGTTTTATAAGCAGGAACCCACAGTTTATCAGGTAGCACTAACAGGTTTATTTCTCAGTTAAATTTCTTCTCAAGGAACTGTGTTGTAAACAAGCTGTCAGTTTTCTGATTCAGCTTTTCAAACTCTGGCATAGAACACAGTATGTGGTAAATTAACTATCAGAAGTCCGGAATTTGAAATCACTGCCATACAATTTTATTAATAATATTTACGTTATTTTTGGTGTCAGAGTTATTGTGATGTTATGGCTATAGAGTCTGTTAAGTTTTATATTTTTGGACTACCTGTATAGTAAACTAGCGTTTAGATGAGTGTATGTTTCCACGTTAAACACTAAGTATTTATTTGAATCACATTCCATTGATTCTATTCCATTCAATTGATGTATTATTATTTCTTGGTCCTCAGAGCATTCTTTCTGTCAGCCTGAACCATGCCAGAACGCTGGAACATGTACCGTCGTAACACATGGACATGAGTGTACCTGCTCGCCAGGGTTCATGGGAACTCATTGTGAATGTAAGTATAGCAACTCGCGACTTCTAAAGTAGTGAACGCTTTAATATTGGCAATAATGATTTCTCACTTCAAACCCTACCAGTTATTCAAATTTTTGAAAATGATTCTTTTTTTCTACTTGTAATAGACCTCTTTATCTTTGTATGCCAATTGCCCATTTAATTCGGACGATATTACATTCCCTTGAGAATTAAATGTAATTTTGTGAAAATATTAAAACATGAAAGAATCTAGTCCCAGTTGTTGAGTGGTATCACATGGTCTGAAATGGGCAAAACAAACAACGAAGGTAAAGAGGTCTATTCTTGAATACGGCTATTATAGATATAGTTAGTTTTAAACGATAGAAATTTTGCATACCCATGCACAGTTCAGTGACAACCAAAAAACGCTTTGATACGATCAATATCAAACATGGCGACTTTGATTCAAACGCCTCCCAAAAATAGCACTTATTTTGGTGGGTTTTTTAAAATCAGCCAAACAAGGCTGAACTTCCGAGACAGTTCTTTCCATTTGCAACTTTTAATCAGATATTGCAGTGACGAAGGCATCTCATTTTCTTGTCATTTCTGTTCTTCAAGTAAGAAGTCAATGTGAGCCTAACCCTTGCAAGAATGGAGCTACGTGTTATGACGTAGGTCAAGGCTACGAGTGTACATGCGAGAAAGGATACAAAGGAGACAATTGCGAAGGTAACAACCGAAAAACCGATAAATTATGCCGAACTCTAGCGATCTATGAACGAATCTGACCGAGTCTCTTCGACTCATTTTTGGTGTAATTGTTCGGTGTTGTTCGGCTTTGTTCGGCTTTGTTCGGGGTTTCACGGATGCTAACTTTAAGCTCATAGTGTACTTAAAATTCATTGATTTCTTTGGTTATTTATCAACTAGTTGTACCCAAACAGTCTTTCTTATTACACGGACAAATCAAAATCACTCTGTACGCATTATTTTGCCTTCATTAACACTAAAATTCGCATTTCTCTTCCATAATACCTTAGCCACATTCACTCAGTACCTGCCTATTTTTTCATGGCTTCGACCTCTATCTAGGGATTAATGCAAAGAGTTGTTTTCTAGTAAATGCAAAAAGACCTTTGGATTGAGCTAAATGTATATATTTTGTTTGTAGATATCAACAAGTGTCATCCTAACCCTTGTCGTAATGGCGGAATGTGCACAGGAACAAACAACGCCAAGGGATACGAATGTACTTGTAGGGAAGGCTTCAAGGGGTCAGACTGTGAAGGTTAGTAATATAGAATATAGAGTGCTTTCCAAGGACGCGAATGAAATGCCAGCGCATATGGTACTGAATTCACGACATCAGATACCTGGAACCATTCATCGCACTCACGTGATAATTGCTCAGTCAATGAACGAAATAGTCTGATCAAGGTAGAGAGAGAGAGAGAATTGTCTCGTATCGTAATCCTTTGAGCACTCTTTAGATACTGGGTAGCTGTTTGCTGGACAGAATTTCAATTCCACTGGGAATAATTCTGGAACGGTGATTGGTTTGCTATTCCTCTGAAGCGTAGACATGGAGATTGAATAGTATTGCTTTTTCTCGTTATTTTTTATTATTTCACCCTGCTTTATATCAATCTTTTCTTTCCAGAAATAAACTTATGCATTCCAAATCCGTGTAAAAATGCCGGCACGTGTACGGAGAGGGGAGGAGGCAGATATGAATGTACCTGCCCTATTGGGTTTAAAGGTGTCACTTGTGAAGGTAAGTAAAAACTCGATTACGTGTCGTGATATTGTTAACCATCGTTCATCACCATTACTGCCGCTATAATCAACTAGCTTACGCCAATATTGAATGGAAACACGAATAGACGGGACTGAGCATGCGCCGGCATGTCTGAATTTAGATTAAGACTTTGATTTTTTGTTGATCTTTTGTTTTCGATCCCTCCTTATCTAAACACACAATACTAACAAAAATAACATTACTATATAAACACAGTGACTGTCATCATTTACCCCTACTTTTTAGAATAATAATAATAATGGATAATAGCGGAGCTCCCGCGCGGGCGAAGCCCGCGCGAGCGGAGCACC
>OCZR010188068.1:3399-16670 GCA_900234385.1 Anemonia viridis | reverse complement strand
TGTGGTGTTGTGTTGTGTTTGGTTGTGTTGTGTTGTGTTGTGTTGTATCAACCCTCATCAACATCATCATCATCATCTCATCATCAATACCATCATGACCAATATCACTAACATATCTAAATCAAGGCAAGTTACAGTACTTACAGGGCCTTCTTTTTTGACAGGTTTTTTGGAGTCCTTGATAGTCACACTAAAAATTAGAAAGTGAGACCACAAATAATGATTAAGCCATGCTTCATAATAATTGAACTACTGAACTCTCAAGGTACATACTTGAAAGAGAAGGACCCGTCTTCCAGGAACACATGGTCTCCTACGTTGTACTTTACGCCTTTGACAGAAAACGAACTGAAAAACAAAAGGTATTGGTTATTATATTCGACTACTGGGATAAAATCAATACACTTGCAAGCAGAGACTGCCTGCCAATCTCATTTAGCAGTTGCATTTCGTTTCCTTTTTGCACTCTTCTCCCTCAGTGTTCTAACATCCTAGTCCAGTAGTAGACCCTAAATTGCAGACAGGCGATGCGATTTCTACGAGTTTCTACGAGAAACGAGTTCTACTCGTTCAGATGGTATTTCTGTCAGTGACTCTGAGTTCTTTTCAGCTAGTGAGAAATCATATAAAGTTAGATATTTCATAAGTCCTTACTTGTAGCTAGTTTTAGACCCTTGACTTCCATCCTGCTCAGTTTGTTCAATAGGTATCGCTGTATCCAACTGAAATATCAAAATGTTTTTTTTGATGTAAAATTTAACTATTTTTCTCTAACTTTGCTTGGTTATTTTCCTGTCTTTTCTGGTTATTTTTGGCACGTTACATCCTCTGGCTAAGCTTTGTAGTGCTAACGATTCACGTACGTACCAGTTCCTGGGCAGCAATGCGTTCACAACTCTCACAGTAGCTCGTGTTTGTCCTGTCTGCCTTGACAGAATACTCGGTTGGTGGGTCTGTGAATCTTCCCATCTCACTGTCATACCTATATGATGCAAAACAAAACATTAAAATAGTTTTATAGATATAATATAATAGTTTTAAGGGTCGCGCCCCGCCGTGACCGTGTACGCGCCGTGCTGTAACCGCACCGTGTGCCATGACTTTTCATACTCATACGAAAGTTCCGTGCGAAGATTTTTTTTGGCTTGCGCTAGTTTTCATGCTTGCATCGCTAGTGAAAACCAGGCTTAAAGAAGAGGACATCGAAAGAACGAAGAAAAGGACGAAAGAATGGTCAAGAAATAAACTGAATACTGCAGATCAATATTCCCCTTCACAGTTCCCTGCACCATCTTGAAAGGAAGGCGGGCCTGCTTTGAAGCGAGACCAACGGTGAGCTTGCAACGATAGAGACATGTGAATAATTGTCGAGGGTGATAAAAAAGTCTCTATCATTGCAAGCTCAACGTTCGTCTCGCTTCGATGCAAAGGCACGGCTACCTTTCAAGATGGTGCAGGGAACTGTGAAGGGGACCATTACCATTTATGATAGAAGAAATTGTTTCCATCATTTTCTTCTTCATCTGGAGTAAACATCTCGACACCTCCAACACCAAAGTCCTTGTGCCAGTCAAGAAGGGGATCTTTGTGCACGACCTAAAGATATATTAACATGTAAGTTGTAAAGTTACAATTCCTTGGGCCAAGACTAGTATATGCGTTAGTCATTCCTGTACTGTAAACTAAATGTATCATGAGAGTGGACAAAAGTCATGACAGACGGAGCACCTTTAAAATCGGGGAAGGGGGGGAGGGGTTAATATTTGAAAATACAAGAAACTAGTATGGAAAAGTGTGGAGTCTATTGCCCCCAGCGCCCCCCGTCTTTGCAGTCCTTGTCAAGTGGATTAGCTCCATTCTATTTGTCTTGAATATTACAACGCTCGTTGCAAGCTGAGTACACAGAACCACCACTGGCCAGCAACTTTTAACCCTACCGTGCATTTCTCAAGGATCGATCCCAATGGATTATCATCACAATCATCTGCCAGGAACAGCTCTGATGGGTCAGCAGTCTCACCAAGAACAGTCTCCGACGCCCTACACATCCATCTTGCATGGAACATCTTTTCCCCGCTGGGATTCTCCCACATGTATGTCACACAAGCAATGTACAAAGGTGAATGAGGATCATCGGGACAGACCTTGACAAAGTCGCCAACATTCACCTGTAATATTGATAGCACGAATGGGAAAAGTAAAGAAGCTGATTGCTCAGGGAATCCCTCAGAGCATAATCTTAAGGGGATTGGGGGTGGGGGCCCCTTAACCCTGAAAATTAGAAAATGAGGCCCCTTGGAAATGCAATTTCTATTGACGCGGTTTTGAGATTCAATAAGATTATATTTATTGCACAAAAGTCATTTCAAATGTTTAGGCAACTCATAACAGAAAATCATTCTTGGCTTAAAACGTTTGAGGGAGGGGAGGGGGTGTAGCTAAGGCCCACAAGCATCCCCCCTCCACCCTCAGCTATCTGTCACTGACCTCTTGTTTGTTGATCAGGACAGTTGAGTAGTATCGTTTGTTCTTTTCGACTCTGCTTGGTTCTCCTACCCACTTCACTTTCGTCTGAAAATAGAAATTTCAGTTCACAATACACATTTGAGATTACATTTTATTCTTTTTTTCATTCTGGGTTATTCTAAACGCAACTTACCTTGATTATCTTCTGTCCCTTGGCTATCTTGTGCTGGACTTTGTTCGCCACTTCATGTTGGTTTTCCTTCTCCTTCAAACATATAAAGAAAACGTTAACACTTCGATAATAAAGTGATGTTACTCTAACCCTTTTCAGGGCTGTAGCTAGGAAAAGGGCGTGGGGCTCCGCCCTCTTTGGTTGTTTCCCCATACATTTTGGCATTGCAAATAATAACTGTTTTTAAATACTAAATACAACTTAGAAATACATGATAACATGATCGCTTACCACCTCGTCTTTGTCACATTCTTCGAGCCCTTCGTTATCATCAGCCTCTTTGATATCTCGGTAAGGACACCTTTTTTCAAGCAAGAAAAAACAGTAATAAGAAAACACTGTCCATTTCCCTCCCTTCCTCCATCAGTTCCTATACTAACCGTCTCTCCACACAGCATTGTTTCATACGTCCAGACCCTCCAAACTTCACCATATCGCGACAGTACTTGCATTTCCCACAGTCTGGCTGTTGACACTTCTCACAAATACCACAGCGTGTTCGTCTTGGAGCTGTGCTTTTACCGTCGATTTGTTTGTCAAAGAAAATATCAAACACATGACGGACCAGAGGGGTAGTGGTTGCCTGAAAAGGTGCATTTTAAAATATAAGTATTGCATTCTTAAATCTCTTCTAAAGGTGCGCGGGAAACACGCTGCAATTTTTCAGGCGACGCTGCAGACGACAACGCAAAAATTAGAAATCGCACTAAGTGACAATCCGTTTGACGCTGCATGCAGGTTGAAACGAGTTCTACTTTTACGACAATGCGCGAGGCGAAATGTGTCCGTGTGTGAATAACGTCGCATGGGTGGCCACACGAAGCAATCTAGTCTTTGCGATGGCGCAAGTCAAGTCGTGGCGCATCATGCATCAGCAACTTAATATGAGGTCATTTTTTACAAATTTACCTTGGTTGGTGCCTGCTTTTTCTTGACCTCTGTCTTGACTTTGACTTTTCTTGTACCTCGCCTTTCACGAAGAAAAAAACAATTCAATGAAATACTTATTAATTGAATGATTTAGAGCAGATTTAGGCTCAATTTACATAGACTTGGTTTCCCTTTATATGTTCAATTCATCTATGATATCTCACAGTATTATAATGGTACCTTTTGCCTAGGGTCACACCAGAGAGTTTAATAAAGTCCCTCATACATGGACTGACCAATAGGGGCAGCTCATCAAAGTCACGTGCGTCGTCAAAGTTTTCAACCTAGAAAAAAAAATCCGCCAAGGTGCGGTCCGTGCCGTTAGGTTTTTTAGCCATACAAAAACTGCTCTATTGTGAAAAGCAGAGAGTGTTTATAATTCATGCAACAACAAAAATTCATTGTGTGAAATGTTGCACGATTTTGTTGGCTGTGTAAGAAGGTAAATATTCCGATATACGGTTTTGTAACAAGAATTACCTGTTCTACGATGAATTGTGCATGGCGTAGAAGAGACTCTTCGGTGAAACTGGCGCAGTTCTCTGGAGGAATAGATGTCTAGGGATAGAAAAAAGAAATGAGTGATGACCCTCATATCTCAGGGTCGTAACGAGACATGTGGGATCAGTGATCAGGGATCACAGAGGAGGGATTGACATCACAGTCGAATTCAGAAATCACTCAAGTGATTATTTCCGGACCAAAAGGTCATTATTACACTTCTATGGATTCGTGTGTCAAAATTGTAGTGACCTGGGATCAAAGTTTTGTTCATGACTCCGACAACTGGATGATATCTCACCTGGACCTTGTTCAGCAAGTCTTCATATCTTGAGTCAGGATTAACCAACAAGAACTCGATAACTATCTGAATTAAAAAAAAAACCATAAATTTATGAAATTGTCAAATGTTTTAACAAATATAGTTAATTCCCGAAATTGTTTTTACTCTGGTTAAAACTTTATTGCTGTCCTAGTTTACGTTGGTTCTGATTTGCACGCAACTTCAATCATGTCTTGTACCTACATCGGCATTGGAATAACCTTTCAAGCGTGCGCTGGCTTCTTAGTTATTCGAGCCATACACGTCACACTATTCTCTTTACCACAGTTTTCGACTAATCAGGGCGCGAGAAATTTCACAGCGATGGTGAAAATAAACTTACTTTGCTTAGTTTTGTCTTTTCGGTCATCGTGTCGATAAAAGGAGCATATTCCTCTGATGGCTTCATCAGGAAATACTCCCCATAGGCTGGGAAAAAACAATATCATTATTGACATCATCATTGTATTATGGTGGCGATGATGATGATGATGGTAATGCCAGTTATGATGTCAGTGATTGTGATGATGAATGTAATGAGGATGAAGCTGATGATGATGATGATGACAATAATAATAATGGTATTAAAGGATAATGTTGATATTGATGTTGATTCTGACGATAATGATGAACATGGTGAAGGAGATGATGATAGTGATGGTGTTAAAAGATATGCTCGTGATGCTGGTGATGATTGAAGATCAGTGACGATGAAGCTGATGAAAATGAAGATGATAAAGGATGACAATGATATTGATTCTGATGATACTGATGAACATGATGATGGAAATGCTGATGCTGATGATGATGATTGAAGATGACGATGAAGCTGATGAAAATGAAGATGATAAAGGACGACGATGATGTTGATTCTGAGGACACTGATGAGGATGATGTTGACAGTGAGCTAGTGGCAGTGATGGTGTTCATGTTGATGAATTTCAAGGATTATAATGAAGGTGACATCAACGAAATATTCCTGCAAGAAGATATTTTACCTGTTGTAAAGCCAATGATGACATTTTCTCCTCCATCAAACCCAGCCGTCCACCATTCATTAATTGGACCCATGTTCTTAGCTGGAACACCACCTGAAAATTGCCGAAACATTCAAGTCTATCAATAAGCTGCAACGCACTGTGAGGTGGAGTGTTCATATCCTACAGAAAGGCTGCCACAGACCTCATCTGAGATACAGAACATGGTGCACTCTGGTCTAGCTTGAGTAAAAACATCAAATGTTCATTTTGCCTTATCATATGGTGTTGGGTAAAAACAATATGACCCCAAATCGGAGTCGGTAAGGTATCCTTTAGGGTGATGCTCGGTTATCAGTGGGATGTATGGATAGGATGTTGGTAGTTTAATTGTGAAGTGTTGACCCTACTGACCTCAATTTGGGGGTCAATCATTCACTATTACCATGGTGAAGTGAAGTGTAGTTTGTACAAAAAATGGACTACAATGCATTGATGAATATGTAGGCCTTTTCTGCGCCATCTTCATCTAGACATATAAGAAGTATCTAACTATCTCTCTACTGTTTCATGATAATTATGCATGCTACCTTCTTGCATAGGATTTTCATCATAGATGGGCTTCAGATATCCACTGAAATACAATTCTACATTCTTTTCTATCAACCCTGTGTCAAATGCACACAAATGGGTATTCTTGTCATACACACTGAAACAAAACAAACAAAATCAATGAATAAATGAAAGTAGAGTAAAAAGATTGATTCTTTCTGTAAATAATGCTTTCACATTTTACAGATTTCCTCGTTCTCCTGAGTGTTATGTCTTTATATGACTAAATACAAAGAATATAGGGACTTTATACTTGAAAGGAATAGATAGGAATTCTCTTTTCTCACCTGAAGTTCGTGAGTTTGTGCTGTGGTTTGTCATCATAACTATCAAACTGTTCTTCATCTCCTGTGAACAGGGACAACCTTGGATCTACTAAAGCAACAAATTCTTCTACCTGTAGGAATAAAAGTATTAAAACATCAATGACAACTTTCCCATTAATGATAAACATTTTTGTTGCTAGAGGTGTTTGTTTTTGGAAAAAGAATATTGTGTCATATAGATACGACCCCTTGCAGCATGTCAGAATGCAGCTCAATTTGGAGGACAAAACTAAAGAATTTTAATCTCCTGAGAATTGGAACCTACATTGTTGCCCCCCTCCCCAATTGAGCTGTGTTGTGATGTGCTGTTAGGGGTATAAAGATTTACTCACAGCATCCTCACTGTCACCACTGAATATCCTTAGTTCTGGGTTGATTAGCAGCTGCCTGCATTCATCACATCTTTCTGGTAGCTGTAAACAAGAAAAACAAGTTAACTGCAGGTGCAGTCTGTACATTTTTAGATCCTGGAAGGATGCACTTTTTTATAACATTATGAGGTCACGTTACACAATGTATCTGCACTACTCTTCTTAGAAATCCATTTTTTGACATTACAAGTACACAATCTTTTAGAACCGGGCTTGAAATAACAACCATTCAATAGACAATGTCTGGCCAAAATTGGAGCTTATCCAGTCATGTCTTTGCCTTGCAGGTAATATTGATCAGAAATATTGAGCCAGTAATGAGGTATGACCAGGCTAAAGCAACTTTGGCCAGTTACCATGACAAATGACAAATGGTTAATGGCAAATGACCAGCATTTATTTCAAGTATATTAGCTGCTATTTGTTATTCTTGTTATATCCCCCAAAGATAAGCATGGATTTCATTAGACATTGGCAACCAGTGAGCTCCAGCATTTATTTCCATATATGCACTGCCAAGAGCTGTCTACTTTTGACATTTCACTTCCCAACCCCCCTTATTCATACCTATTATCACCTAGTAAATCAAAGAAACTACTCATCTACTAAATATTAATGAAATCTCTGGACAACACAGTTTGCTGTTGCTTTACCTGTGGTTTTGAATCTTTCATCTTTTCAGTTTTGTTTTCTTGATTTCTGCAAAAGAGAAAGAAATGACATATAATGGAACTGCCAGCATGACTAGAACTCCCATGTCTGATCAGATTTGAGTTCTAAGTAGGCCCTAAAATATTGATACTAAAAGCAACATTGATTTTTTGTGAATCTTTCATTTCTTGTAAACATAGAAATGCATGCTCCCTGTAATCTACCTGGTTGCATCTGCTGGCTTTTCTTCTGTTGCTTCTTCAAGCTTTACTCGTTTTTCTTGCTGTAAGTGACACAACAAATGCAAATTCTGAGTATGGTGTCATGTCAACATGGTGTTGGTAGACTGTAGGTAGGGTATCAGCAGTGTGCTTGAAGGTTGTCAGCTTGGTGTTGGTAGGCTGTAGGTAAGGTATCAGCAGGGTGCTGGGAGGGTGTCAGTGGGGTGTTGGTACTCTGTAGGTATGGTGCCAGCAGGGTGCTGGGAGGGTGTCAGTGGGGTGTTGGTACTCTGTAGGTATGGTGTCAGCAGGGTGCTGGGAGGGCGTCAGCGGGGTGTTGGTAGGCTGTAGGTAGGGTGTCAGCAGGGTGCTGGAAGGGTGTCAGTGGGGTGTTGGTACGCTATAGGTAAGGTGTCAGCAAGGTGCTGGAAAGGTTTTAGTGGGGTGTTGGTAGGCTGCAGGTAGGGTGTCAGCAGGGTGCTGGAAGGGTGTCAGTGGGGGGTTGGTAGGCTGTAGGTAGGGTTTCAGCAGGGTACTGGGAGGGTGTCAGCAGGGTGTTGGTAGGCTGTAGGCAGGCTGTCAGCAGGGTGTTGGTAGGCTGTAGGTGAACAGTTGGTAGGTCATCAGTAGGTTGTTAGCAGATGCAATTGTGATGATTAGGGAATATTGTTATTCTTAAACAAATAATTTAATATACCTATCTTCTTCATACCTGACAATCTGATGTGTTGGCTGTCTCATCATCTGAAGTAATACTGCTGCTGCACCCACCCTGACTTTCTTCTGTTTTATCTGATTCTTTTCTTTTAGATGAACTGAAAAATAGGAAAAAAATTCCTTACTGTTTAGTAGGTCTGTTTTTTTATCCTTCCTACTGACTCAGTTGTACAGATTTAGCCCTTTTAGGAGCACAAGGCTGCAAAAACGTTTTTATTTGAACACACTTTAAGGTACCAAATGAGGAAAATTAACCCCTAAAAGGTCCTACAAGCATCCCCAACCCTTTCACATTGGAGTTCCCCCCAGGATCTGATTGTTTTCATTTGTTTTGGGTTTTCATTATGTTACTGAAACACCTTTATCATTAATATCATTATCATTTAGTTTTCATTTATTTACTTACATCCTGGAAAACATCTCAGTAATACCAGGTTGTCGCTGAGGGCTTGATTTTTTCCCTTTTTCCCCATTCTGTATGGGAATTAAAATAACATAGAATAAAATAGAAAATAGCTGAAAATAAAATATTAAAATATCTGAAACTAATTCATTTACACTGAAAATGATTATGGGATAATAACTACTGTATTATCAAATCTAGTTGCATGACAGTTAAAAAATCCGACCTACCGACTCCAATTTTGTTCCTCGTACAACAGGAAACATACATATTTTTGTTTTGGCCTTAGGGGTCTACTGATTCTCCGAACTCCAAGAGTTTGCCGTGCAACTGTAATACAGCTTACCTTCTTGTGTGCAGTTTTTGTTTTCTGTGATGGAGTTGATGGATCTGATTAAAAAGAAACAAATCATTGGTAACATTCTTGAATTATTAAATCTAAACATCGAGTTAAGTGCAGTTTGAGAATTGCTAAATATATAATGTCTAAATAAAACTCTTAAGCTGTCCAAATTTTTTTTAAACACTCAACTTATCTACCTTTATCTTGTTCCATGCCATTTGTTTCTCTTCCATTATCAACTTCACGCAAGGTTGTCTCATTTGCAAAGCCATTCTGTTTGACGTCAACAATGTCTGTTCCATTCCTGTCCTGCAGTCCATTGTTATCATCAACATTCTCTGACGTACCATTTTTAGAACTAGAGCCAGCTAGCGAATCATCATCATTAGTCTCTGCGGTATGACCATTGGTGCTTGCTTCTTTCATTTCTTCGTCCATTTCAGATCCATTCATTTCCTTCTCTGACTGTTCATTCGCCTTTTGATGTGCAGAATTACAAAAAGTATCAAGAACTTCATTCAGTTGAGTGAGATAGCTCTCCTGAGAATACAAGCAAGAAATATATTTTAGGGATATTACGAACCTCTTGGCTTCACCTTTGCATGACTATAATATTGATAATAAACGATGACAATGTTAGATTCAATTCTTAAGGAAACTGATGTCGTAAGTATTGCATCATCGTTACATCACACTTACATCATAATTACGTCAATGCTACATTCCTGTCATTATATTCATATAAATACCCTTTATTGACATTTCAGTGCTTTTCGAGATAACATTTCTGCACGATACAGACTCCAGTTGTCTGGTATTTTGGCTTCCAATCAATCAAAATTACAACAGGTCAAGCATATTCCAAATGCAAGCACTAAAAAAATTCCAGTGCGATAATGGCTTATGTCATAGGAATTTCCTTATTGCTTGATCAGAACAAACTCGGCTCATTGTAAGTGGCTTATGTCATAGGAATTTCCTTATTGCTTGATCAGAATAAACTCGGCTCATTGTAAGTTTGAATGACAGAAGTTAAGACGTCATTCAGATTGATTTCATAATTTATGCATCACAATTTTAGTCATGCCATTAAAGTCTTTCAGCTGCCTTGGGTTGGTCTACCGATGCAGCTTTGTTTTCGAGGGACAGGTTGCGTCATCATTGCTGATTGAATTTTTTCACAATGTACTGTATGTGAAATATTTACCTCCTTCAAAATAGAGCTTTTAAACCTATCCTCAATTTCTTCGATTCTGTATTCAAGTTGAAAAAAACATATTAATAACAGATCTCCAAATTTTTAAATTTGCATGTACTTTTTAAATTTTTGCAGTTTATTGGACAATAAAATGCATAAAATCCTTACCTTCCTTGGGCATCTTTGGTCAAATGAGCATGCAATATTTTGCATTTTTTCTTGATGTAGCCCTGTTTAACAGCAATAATTATTTCTTTTTTAATCAGCTGGTGAATTAAACAGGCCATTCTGGAAGTCAAGGCAAATGTCCATAAACTGATGAGGGGAGGGGTGGGGATATTTGTGAAGCTGATCTTCAGATAATGAATATGCATGAGTATCATAGACTCAGACAATAGCCCTGACTTTCAATATCTGTATGTCTTGGATCCAGGGTTCATAATAATGACAAGTGATATGTTCATTGACCAAATACAAGATGGCCAGTCATTGCCAATTTTTGGATGGTCAAAAATGATTACCAAATAACTAACCAATGGAATATAATATCCATTAAATTCATAATTTTCACTGTCAAAAGGTCTGCAAATGTGTGCATTTAATATATAGCCTCTGCCAGAAAATTAACCTGAAATTTTGAATATGATGGTCAATAAAACCATATCTGACTAGTCAAGTACCAAGTTTGGCCTGTTGACTGTTGGTCGGCCATTATTTTGAGCCTTGCTGATTATGCGCATTGCAAAATTAAGGTTAGAAAATAGATGAGCATATCAAGGTAGGGAAAAAGAAGAACATATTAGGATAACTTTGTTGATTATGATAGGTTTATGCATCTTCTAGTGGGGAGAGCCATAATTTAATAATAGAAAAAAAATTGATTTTCCACAGCCTTGTTTTTAATCGCTTTGTGCTTGATCACTCAACCAGAAAAGTAAAAGTGGCTTGAATTGGTAGCACTGATATAATAATAATTATATGTTAATTTAAATTTGTTGAGAATGCTTCCTTCAGCAGATAAAAAACCCAAATGAAACAGGAAATGATTCACTTGTGAGAAATAACTAATTAACTGATAATACAGTGGGAATGATTGACACTTAGGAATAAATGGATTTTATATAATTTGTGGCAAATGAAAATAATTCTGTCATGTGTAACCTTCAGTATCACAATTCATTATCAATCTCTTTCTTTTTTTCTATTTCAGCCTTAGGCCTTATTTTGCCACGAATGGGCCTAGCCTGTCAATTAGCTGTCACTAGACTTTCTCATATCCAATCATATTTGCTGAAGAACATACTTTAGTAGGCGGTAGGTACTTTGAAGTTTGATGTCGTGACATGCCACTGCAAAAATGAAACGGATGGGGACAAGCTGTTGCGGTTCAACACAGGTTCTCCACAGACAACTTTCTACCCTTTCCTAACAACTATGAATAAATTCTTGTATATTTTCTGCTCTCATAATCAAGCCATAAAGGCCAAAATATCATTGCTTTGAAGAAATATAGGCCTGTCTTTTACTAGATCTATTAAGAAATCTTCACAAATTAAGTCCCTACCCCTCCTTGTTCCAAGAATGTACATATTTGGAATAATTTCCCTTAATCTTTCCAGACAAATGATTTTCAAAAATTAACACAAAGCCAGAACTAAAGATAAGAATTTACGAAAAAAATTCATTTACTTTATGCACAAAGTGTGTTTTATTTTAAGCTCTTGTTGATAATAATTTCGTAGTTTATAAATGCTATTAGACCGTTTGATTGACTGGTTTATGACAGCTAAGCTTAACTGTCATCCAGTACAATTTTCCACACGTGTTATTAACAATTCAGATCTGCAACTACAGCTTACCTTTCTAGTAAGTATTTCCTCGTTGAATTCTCTTTCGACTTCTTCCAAGCTTCAACAGCATATTAAGGAAAAAAATGTCAAATCAATTGGGATTTCAGGTCAGCTCGATGCTGAGGTCATTTCCAAGATGAAATACACAAAAACAAAAATGTTATCAAATTTTTTTTCTTATTTTCTAAAATCTTACCTTCTAGTGACGGTACAAGGAAGTGTAGCCGAAGGTAGAAAAACCATGATTTTTTCTCAAACTGCGCTAAAATTGACTAAACTACGATGCAATATTAGTTTACAAATCGAAGTCTTCATCAATTGATTTCCCGCCAAACGGTCCTTAGCAGGCGTTGCTGGTTAAATAATTTACATACCAAGGAGCCTGGGGCGGATATAAAACTCAAAAAATCAAATTTAAAAAAAATCTCACAAAGTAATATTGAATATCGAAATATATAATACCTATTTTCTATGACACTTATAATATTTTTTTAAGTTAACTTTAATTAGTTCGATGGAATACTAAAAATTCTGTTTTGGCCGAGAAGTGGACGTGAGGCACTGAGAAATTTATTGTCACGTGATATTTTTCGCGGGAAATTCTAAAACCAATATGGCGGCCTACATGAGGTTTACAAGTATTTTGAAGAAATCTCTGAAATTTTGTTATTTTTGACTCTCTTCAAGAGATTTTTTTTACTTTTTCCGATTGAATTATAACAGGACTACATAATGACTTCATCTTCTCCGATTCTTCAAGATGAGAATCAGCAAAAAAGCTGTGAAGATTTGATTGTATCCTTTGATGTTATGAAAAGAAGTCTTACAAAACGATTATATATTTTAGGCTTAAAGCTCAAGATTACTAATATCTCTTCAAAGCGCATAAAATATCACCAGTGTTATAAAATATTTATATATTTTTCTCCTTCTATAGCTGATGTTTTTGTAGAGTGCTACCCAGGTAAAGCCTGACAAAATCAAGTTTCTCCCGTTTCTGTGGGTTGCCGCCCCCTCCCTGATGTGTGCATTTAATAGAGCCATCACCTGTTATTAATCCAGAATTTCCAATACAGCTCAACTTTGAGGACCAAACTTTGAATAAAAAATTTTGATTTTGTCCTCAAAGAGACATTATTTATCGAGAGAGA
>OCZR010187945.1:2126-13058 GCA_900234385.1 Anemonia viridis | reverse complement strand
ACATCGATAGGTGATCATGGCATACTTATCAACATCAGGACAATGTTCTTCGTTCCCTTGTACCATATGCTCATCATCTGCTCGTACCACACATCCATTTTTCCCATGACAAATACTACGCATCCTTCCAAGGGTACTATTCGAGCTGTCACACTTCCCCAGCCGTGATGGTCTACCTAGAGTCGTAGCACAAGTGGCCGGAGACATTCTGCCCCATACTGCAGACAATATATTTAATTTCCATCCTTCTCCGCACTTTAGATTTGTGGTCTCTCCGTCACAGAGAACAAACTTGCGTTCGATCGGCATACAGGTATAATTGACGATAAGATACTTGTTGACACCCGGGCAATGAGTAGTGCCGGGCGCTTGTAATACTGTATGTCTAGCGGGAATTTCACAGAATACTTTATCATCACACACCTTCTTCAGCAAAGATGTAGTCGAGAGGTCAGTCCCACAGTCGATAGTCGGGTCGCCGTCCTCTGAGGGACATATTTTGTCAGAAAGTCTTCCCCAGAATGTGTCCATGATTGCAATAGTTGATCCCGGTGAAACACATTCTAATGATTTGTTCTGACCAGCACAGAATAGAACTTGTTTCTCTGGAACAGAAGACATCAAATAAAATCTGAGAATCAAAATGAAGACGTAACTCCTGGGAACCCAATAATGATAGAGACGAGAATATTTACCTGTGGTGAGGTCTATTTCACTGCGTGGTCTTATCCCAGCACCCGCCACAACCACATGGCGCGGACTGGCTTTAATGTCTGTTGAAACAAAGATAAATTTGCTATCAGAATGAATGGATAGAGTGTATCATGCCTATAGTGTCGGATAATGGTGTTTAGATCTGAAGTGTGTATCAAGATTGTTCAAATGTCTGTTGACAATATAAGTTAATCCTTGAACAAGATTTTGTATAGAACGGACGTCAACCACTTGAATAAAAACTAATTGAAACTAACCTATGACGTTTATTCTAAAATCTAACAAAGACATTTATAAACTCAATGGGTATTTATTTCTTTATCATTGTTATTATTATTATTTTTATTATTATTATTATGCTTTTTCAACAATGCCCGGTTATTTTCAAGAACTGTACAGGGAAATAAGGGTTAGTTATCCAGGTTTTCCAGTCTCCCCAAATATTCTATTCAATAATTTTTCAGTTTTATTGTACGCTATGTTTACACGATTTACTAAACTTTTCTTGGATTTTTTTTTGTGTGGTTTTTTATTTCAGAAAAAATGACATTATTGTTAATAACAGAATAAATGTGTTTGAAAAGACTTGCCTTGATGAGCTGGTAGTCGGACATTAAGCGATGACCTCAGTAACACAAACATCGCGGACAGAAAATAGAAATATTTCGTCATTTTTCATCACTTTTGGCCCAACTTGGTCATGAATTCACTTGTTCAACATCCATTGGCACTTTCATGTTTCCTCAATATGAATGAAAAACGCCATAATAATGACATAGATTCGTGTAACTGGACTGAGGAAGTTAAGGATAGTGTGGTAGGACGTTTCGATCAGTTTAAAGAACAACAGGTACCAAATCAATGTCAATAATGAATATTTGATAACAAGCTTTTACGACAGATATCTTCACTTGGTCTTCTACTCGTTTACAGTTTTTCTGAAAGACTTTATTTTGCCTCAAATATGAGCGAATATGAAAGGCCTATGAGTACAAATATTATCGTTAATAAAGAAGTCACCAGAAGTTCACAGTCCATTTCATTTTACCAAAGTATTAGCTTTTTCTAATCACTCCCAGTAAATATTATTATTTTTCGATTCAATAAGTTCAATTCATTTAGTTCAATGATTTTTGGTTCACGTGCCACCCAGCTTGTCTAGTCTATCGATCCTGTGATCACTAATCAGCCAATCAGAAATTCGCTCAACACCAAAACAAAACACAGACGGAATTGGCCAATCCAATTTTACAAAACAATACCAATTCTTAAAGGTTTCATGGACAAAACAACAAATCAAACGCAGTTACTCAAACACACAAATATTGGTTTAATAATAAGCATTCACTCAAGCCATTCGGCAAGTTGAAATACATGTTCGTATATTTACACATCAGCCAAATTGTCTGCTTACAAAATTTCATTTTCTCGCCAACCAATCAAGTCTCATTTACAAAATGTTTTTTTCATCAAAGAAACATCGCGATACTGAAGTTACGAATAAATAAATAATTTGATTATATCTTTATAAAAAGTACTAATTATTTCAACGAGGTGCGATGTTCTGAGTTGGCAATACTTGGTGGTCAGCGCACACTCCCTTCATTGTCCAAGCCAGTCGTGTTCGCAGGGTCGTCGACTTAAAGCTAAACCAAGTATTTTACGAAAAATAAAGTATGATATAGTAAAACTAAGAAAACAGGTTTGTCCAGAAAGTGTTACAACATCAGGGCTGATTTCCCGCGCCTGCATTCCCAACACCGAGGTGACGTACGCGAGGTGACTGCGGGCGACGGGTCTGTTGGGTATTCCTGCTGCCCTGATTAGCATTCAAATAAAGATGACGCCCCAACCCTTTGATTGTTGCAGGTTTGGTGTTCCCATTGTCAAGTCTGTACAGTGTACTTTTGACTTTCTGCTTGAGATCACCACCACCAGCAGAATTTATGTTACTCCTAGTGCTATCCTTGGCTTGTGCCTGTCCAGGTTTAACTAGTGGCTGTGGTTTGTGCTCAACGATCTTCCTTGGGATAGATGCCTTACGAGTGCCCGTGCTTGTTTTGTTTTTAATATTTTTGATTCCTTCAATAATCATTCTTTCAATAGTCTGTGCCTGTTCATCGGTCAGACCGTTTTCTATCATCGACTCGTCTCCACCTTGTGCTTCAGCGGATGCTTTAATCAAATTGTTGATTTTCTCCAGCGCCTTCAATCCACCCATACCCAGCCTACCGATATTCAGATCTTCTTTCCCCTCAGAAGGGTTATCAACCATGCTCTTTGGATCCCCATCCAGTTGTTTGAGAGCCTTTGCTACACTCTCTGGCTGGTCATCATGCTTGTCTGGTTCCACTTCTGGTTTAACAGGTTTGTCTTCCTGTTTGTCCTCTTCTACAGACTTGGACGGTTTGACTTCAAAGTCATCTTCGGTTTCTAACATGGAAGAAAAAATAAAATCCTTAATTAGCAGATAATCAAGTATAGATTTCCTTGACTACAGACTCACTTGCTCAGGGTTAACAGTTAGGGTATTTCAGCGTCAAATATTCACTAATACCAACAGTGAAGTAAAAAATGCACAACTCAACTATACCATGCATCACTTTGAAATCCCAAGGGTTCTCACGGACAAAAACACGTGGTGTAAATTCTAAACTATTCGGTTCATTCTACACTACTTGGCTATGAATACATCAGGGATTGCAATACCAATGCCGGCTTACCAATATTCGGATGCGGCTTACAGCTGTAGTTGATGATGAGATATTTACCAACCCCTGGACAGTTTTCGGCGCCATTTTGAACTTGATCATATGCGGCATGCACATCACATCTAGTCAAACCATTACATGACTTCTTGACAATCTCAAGACTCTCAGGGGCCCCCGTGCATGTTGTTTGGCCGTTCTCCGCTGGACAGACCACCGTAGATTGTCGTCCCCAGAATACCGAATTGACCCCAATCTTCCAGGTGGCGGGGCAAGTGAGTGTGGAGTTTTCAGAGTCGCAAAGTACGACTTCCTTAGCATCTGGTACGCATGTGTAATTGATGATAAGGTATTTATTTACACCAGGACAGTGACTCGTTTTGGGGTTTTGCAACAACGCATGTCTTGCTTCCAAATCACAAGACTCTTTCCCTTCACATTTTGCTTTTACGATGCCAAGTGTTTCAGGGGCTGTATCACAGTTGAGTACAGTATCACCATCATCAGAAGGGCAAATATCCGCAGACCTTCGACCCCAGAACACGTTTGTAATGGCAATATTAGATCCGGGATACGCGCAGCTTAACGGCTTCTTTTGCTTGGTGCAGATTGTGACATCTTTATCTACAAAACCAGAGGAAGGGAACCTTGGTCATACCTTGATCCGTTCAATCAAACACGCGCTACGTGTACGTGCTTGAATTGGTACTTATCTGTGTGACCATCAAAGTGGTGTTATTCCATACTTACCCGACTCGAGATCAATTTGACTTAAACCTGTTCCCCCGTCACTGCTTGGAATATTTTCTGGAAACAAGACATTAGAGACGGAAGTAGTCTACGTAGAGAAATGTTAGCGATATGCTTACTAAACTGATACAATTCATAGCATTAAGCTGCAGCAAGGGGGACACGAGCCGGCAAAGAATCGAGAGCAAAAAACAAGTTGATTTTCGTTGTTGTTGTTTTGTTCACCACGTGAAAACAATGTGGAAACAAAGAAAAAAGCATCGTTCAGTGGTACCAATACTGATCTATTGTTTCTCACCTTGACAGGATGTGAAGTGAATCAAAGCAATACTGTAGAAACACAAGATAACCCGCCTTAACTCCATTGAAGATGACACTCCTCACACACCCTGTACAGGTACAAAATAGAACAAATCATAATTACAGGAAGGAACAGGTGCGATAACACAGGAATCCCATGGCATATAACAATATCAATAAGTTAACAATAACAAAACTAAATGCAAGTTTTACAAAATTTAAGTTTAACTCGATGATTACACTAAGAAATAAATTCCTTTTACCGTAACAATTCATGTAATTAATAAGTACAATAGATGTTGTACAAACCAATATTGGCACTTTGTTTACTAATGCTTGAGTAGAAAGCAACTGAATGCTAAAAACCGACTCAGGCGCTAAAAGGAAATGATTTAGACTGCAGAATAACAAGAAGAAGTTTCAAAATAATGCCGGTTCCTGCATGGATTACAAGAATACACTTGGACCTTCGGACATTCAACTGTCTCGCCTAGTCACTGTATTCATGTAAACACCTGAGCCAAACAAATAACCCCAATCTAACAGAGCATTGTTTGTGTGTGGTTGGTCCGCAGATTCATATCATTACACTTCAATTAGGTACTCCACGACCTAACATCCGTTTCACCCCGGCCTGGTCACAGTCTGACCTCAGCTGGTAGAGCGTCGGTAGTACAAATCCGAAAGTCTTGGGTTCGAATCCCAACGAGGTTGGAAAATAAGTTTTTCCTAATTTATTTCCAATGGTCTTTCGCCCTGAATAAATTCCTATCCCAACACTATAACTGTCCATTATTTCTAGTCCTTGTTTATAAACAAGTAATTGTTGCTGGTCATCGGATGAATCGAGAGTAAATAGTGATGTGGATGACTCGCATCACTTCAGTGAAAAGCAAAACTACAACCCCATTTGGTTCAGTGAATTTTGTTCAACAGTAAAACCACTTTTATCACTGATAACAGATCTGACGTGTTTGATCTATTTAAAAAATACACCACATAGAAAACCGAAAAAAGAAAAACAAAGACTTTACCTTTGTTGAACAGTTGATTTCCAAGATGACGGAAATTAATAAAGTGAACAGAAAAAATGCCAAACACGATAACTTATTTTTTAACACTCCACAAGTTTCGTGGCGTAAGTCCGTCACGGCTGAGATGTTCTTTTATCTTTAATCGATCACAGCAGGTAAATACTTTTATTGGCTGAACGCATTCATTGCCTGGCCAAATTTTTGTTTATATTACCGTATAATAACAAAAAAACATACCAAAATATGAATAAAATAACTCGGGGGATTTGAAGAGAAACTCACCTTAGATAATCTTATCTTTGTTGCTTGTTAGAAGCTCAGTTGGCGATCGGGAGTTCTTTTCTGTGTCAACCTTGTTATTACCTCACTCGTTCTCTCGTCACGTGATACATGTTGCGATTGTAGTGACGACATTTTTGTGATAATCAAGTTACTTGACACTTGTTCAAGATAGGTTCACTCAAAGAAAAACTACAAAACCTTATGTCTTAGAATGTTTTTTCGGAATCCGTCAACTCTCTTACACATGGATGTTCGGCAAACAATATATTATAACCTTTGGATTTCAGTATTGTTTGAAATGATACAAAATTTTACTAATTAGTGCCTGGGATTGTTTTCTGTGGCACTTGTAATTATGGGATATATTTAGACTGGCAACGTAAGCTTATGCAAATGAGCTTCTGTCTCGGGAGACTAACCAATCACACAGATGAAAATGAGAAGAAATGTATATTTAGTTTTCCCAATGAATCCCGCACTAATTTTCCGTAGAAGATATTCACCATCCCGACAAGACGACAGTTCTTAACCTCCACCCGCATAAAGAAAATACGGTTACCGCTTAGATTATCGTTCTGCACATTTCCTCAAGCCACTTTTGAATTCTAAAAACCCTCGTTCCGATTCATAAAAAAATTAAAAAGAAGGTGGTCCTGTGAACAAACCAACCAGCCATGAAAGGACTTTCATGATATGTACTCACAAAGTCTCTCGGCCGTGTAACTTCGTAGAATGCACTCCAATCATAAGATGACCCGGCAACCATTAGCTTCTAGATGCATTAAAACCAGCTGTATCACTGTTCGCACAGGATCATGGTATGGTTCAGGTATCTAGCAGAAGAAAAAGGACAGTATAGATGAACCGACAATCCATTAGCCTTTAGATTGCATTAAACCCAGCTGTATCGCTACCGGTTCGCACTGGATTATGGTATGGTTCAGGTATCTAGCAGAAGAAAAAGGACAGTATAGATGAACCATAACAACAGAAGATATACAGAGCAGTGGTCAGCGAAGAATCATCATTAACTTCATGTATTTGGCTTGTACAACAAAAGAACATTCGATGGCAGGCTCAACATGGTGTAATTTGATATCGTACCTCTCGCCAAAACGAGCAAGTCCACGTCTTATTGGTTTGTCTTTGTTTATACAAATATGCAGGGTTTGGTTTAACTGAACTGAGCAGGGTTCATTTTCCTTTATACCAAGTGATATATAGTTCATTACGTACTGGAAGAAGCTTTTATTTAAACAACATGGCCCATTTACCTAATTAAAAAGCTGGTATCGGCCCAAGGTATTAGTATTAAAGCATATAGGATTGTATTTGGAGATGCCGAGTGTTTTTTTATTCATTTCATTAGCCTAATACATGAACTTGATGTAAAACGTTGTGTGGCCGGCCAGTATACCGACCCTATACCGCATGTATAAAAGTACTTTTGTATTTACAAGATATGCCGGGCGGGTTAAGGTGATCACTAACCTATCGCCCTATCAGTCCTATAACGACGGTCAGAGACGTGTTGTTTGTTTTTTCATTGCTGCTCTCTTTACTCATACAGATTTTTTCATTTGTTGATGGTGGTTTGTTTTCTGTTTTGGCGGATGAGGGATCCTTGAACGATATCCCAATCGTCTGTAAAGAGAGAGAGGAATTCTACCAAGATTTCCTCGCCTAGCGATAGCAGAACTAGGTCTACAAGCATAGTTCACTATCAGATACTTGCTGACTCGGGGACAGTTTTCCCCTCCATTTTGCAGTTCGTTGAATCGAGCTCTGACAACACACCCAGGGTTATTGTTACAGTTCGTACGAAGCTTTGAAACTGTCTCCGAAGCTCCTGGACAAATAACCTTGCCATTGTCAGAGGGGCAGATATCTGTCGACTCTCTTCCCCAGAAAGCCGAGTTCACCCTGACAACCCAGTCAGAAGGACAAGATAACATGGTATTCTCTGAATTACATAGAATAACTTGGTTTTCTTGGGGCACACATGTGTAGTTCACTAGAAGATATTTATTCACGCCATAGCAGTGCTTTTCTTTTTGCAGTAGATTTGCCTTTCCTTCAAGTAAACAGCTTCCCATTCCTTCGCAAGATTTCTTGACAAGGTCTTCAGTCTCGGGTGCAGTTCCACAGTCCAGGACGGGATCTCCATCCTCAGAAGGGCAGATATCAGCAGACTGCCTGCCCCAGAAGACACCAGTCACAGCAATCGAAGAACCTGGACTGCAACTCAGGGTTCTCTTTTGACGAGAGCAAACCTGAACTCGTTTCTCTGGAACAATATTCACAATACTGGAATTAAAAGTGAGTTGAAGTTGATAGAAAAGTGATATGACCATGATGGCGGTAATCATCTATGAAGAGGATGGTCCGTCTTCAAGACTATATGCGTTATTGGTTGAGCTGGAAGTCAACACAACCGCAATAAATATCATTAAGCTCACCTGCCATTAAATCTAAGGTTGATATGGTTTTTCTATCCTTGCTTGTTTCTTCACTCAATGCTGCGGCTGAAAGGAAAGAATCTAGAAGTTCAGTCGTAAACACACCGGCAAATCCTACACTCACGAGTTGGTTCGGCGAAACATACCTGACCAGCAGGGACCTACTATAAGCACAACAACAACAAGACAAGTGACCATGGTGGCGATATCCTGTGGTGTAAGAGGAAATGGTATATTGTAAGTCACTGACACTGATACCATCTGATGTACTGATCAATTCTAATACTAGAAAACACACATTACATGTAAAAAATGTGTTTTAATTATAGGTAGCTGATGCCGGCCAAATAACTGAAGAAATAAGCACGACCAAGTTCTACAACGTTTATCTTATAATAATCATCTACGGCTATAGCCAAAGACCATCATCGGATAGGCCACATAATCTCATTTAAAAGGTTTATACTGATAAACTGACAGTAGCACTGAATATGTGATAAACAGAAACAATGTTGGATGAATCGTATCATCAAGTGGAAATATCGGTCGTCGAATATCCCTAATTAGTTATCTTACCTTGAAAATCCCAGACATATTGAAGATTATTCCTTTCGTTGTTTACAAGTGCATGTTGCTGGTTGAAGAATTCGTAAGGAAAATACTTGAATGTTTAGTTTTTCTTTATCAAAACGAAGATAAAAGTCAAAGAATTTTTCACCAGATGATGATAAATAATTGATGATTGAGTGTTCTCCACGTCAAACTGCCGGTCCCTTGATCATCACTGTTGATCGATGAGCTATTGCCTTATCAGTTTTACAACAGGTAGTTGCCGGATCTTGGCTTGAAAGACCAGAAACTCAATTTATTTATACAATACTATTTCACATTTGAACTCAAGTATTTAAACTGGTTTGACGAACGGTTTCACTGTCAATTGTTTGTAAGGTCTTTCCTATGTTTCGAGAGTTGTGTGGGTTTCCCTCACTCCACTGACAAAACTCTTCAATTGGAACTCTTCAATGAAAGAAAAGCGTTTCTCTAGCAAGCCTGGCGTGCATTCAGTAATTGTGGCTTTTTTCCTGATCCAATCCAGCATAGGGTTTGTTCTAACGGTACTGATTTGCCGATCGATTGAGAGATGGCTTCAAGTGAGTGAATCACTCTCCCCGGCACTCATGAACATAAAACTTAGACGGAATATTCCCGCCTCGTCCCATCTTATAATATACCCTGGATTCCAGTAGCGCCTTATGTTAGTCATTATCTTTTATATATTATTTGTTTATACAGTCTGAGTTTTATATTAGTTACGGAAACATACTGTTAAAAGGCATCTTTGGTTTTGCATCTACGTTTACCTGTTACATTATTGTATGCATATTCCAGTTTAGTTTCAGCCGTTACAGGTCATCCACAAGACAAGAGTACTACTAAACAAGAAGAATTATTTATGTTCGGTTAACTATCTTTATTTTATATTTCATGTTACATGCTTTAAGCATCTTCTAAGCACTTCATGTTACATCTGACTTTGAAATCTATAATGTCCTTGAGCTACTGTGGTACTGGCACAGTACAATGGGGTACTGACACGATGAGGTACTGGCACACTGTATACTATCGATGCTTTAGTATTAAATGGTAAGATGTCATCAACAGCATTGTTTAATAGGTAATTCTTTGAATTTAAAAAGGCTAGGTAAACAGTATATGGAAGGTTAATGCTACAAATGTACTCCATTGGTTTTCATTTGAAATATCAAATCGCCATAGTAACAGTTGCCATGGCTACACAGCTAAGCTACTACTAAATTATCTATACAAGCGGTATTTCAATATAGTCTGCAGATTAGTATTTTATTTCCTGTTTTATGGTGCGTCTTCTTTAACTCCATTAATGGTGATGATATTAATCTGTTTGAAAAGAGAGCAATTGATTCTAATCATTTTTATGTCGATTATGAATTTCCATGGTTTTATTCAAAGGTAATTAGTTATTACAGATTTTTCCTTTGTTTGTGATGTTTTTTTAACATTATTAGTATCACGAGTTTCCTCACCAAACAAGTACTGACTACATTCAATTACCTTTATTGAGCTTAGTACTGTTGTCTTTCAATCAACGGTTTCCTCGCTTGATTTCTTATCTGCAAACAAAACACATTTTGTATCTATGAATCATGTGATTGTTATAATTGGTTAACTATCCTGGTTGTTCTTTTTTTTTTACTGTACGTTCGGGTTTACTAAAGTTATAACATATCAGAATCTGAAGGTAGGTAATTGTGCTAAGTTTTGCGAGTAAATCGCGAAAATGTCCAGAAATTCGGATCATAGAGGACCATCAACATGTACTGTTTTGGAAGTTTAGAAACGTTTTCGTATGAGTGGGAGACAACTACGATACTTTTTGTCCGTGTTGCAGCCGTATCGTAATTCTCGATTCTGATTTGTTGTTACTTTTTACTTCCTCTCTGTGATTGGATGTTGTTGCTAAAACAATTCTCCGTAGGTATCGCCGTATCGTAAGTTTGACCTCTGATTGGATGAACTAGGCCGACTTGCCGTATCTTACTTTGACCGTATCTTAAGTTCGATTCCTGATTGGTTGAATACGGATGAATACGGTACTTTTCCGTATCGCGCAATCATTGCTGTCGTAAGTTCGATTCCTGATTGGCT
>OCZR010187074.1:0-15525 GCA_900234385.1 Anemonia viridis | reverse complement strand
GCCTGTATTTTGATCTTTCCCTGTGTCCATGCAGTTGGTCTGTATGCTGAGCACAAAATAAACTAGTGTAGCCTGTATTTTAATTATTTTTTTCAGTTTAATTTGTATTCATTATTTCGCCTGCTGGTGATTGCCCATCATCATTACTTAATACACTTCTTAATTTGCTAAAATCAATCAAAGAAACCGTCTTTCGCCTTCTTGATGTTATAAGATTGATCGTGTGGCATAGGTTGAGAGTTCAGGGGATGTGTGTGTGTTTGGGAGGTGGGAGGTGATGGGGGTGGGGTTGGGGGGGGCGTGTCAACAGCCCCCCTCCTGTTAATTGTAACCTAATTACTTTCATTTTTATGTCTTGTTAATAAAGTATTTGGACTAATCTTTATTCTAAAATTCTACATTTGAATCATTATTTTCCAGTTGCGCTACGACAATGCGAAACCCAAAGGTAAATCAAAGGTATTCTGCGTCCATTATCGAACTCGATGGTATGGAGACATTTTGAAGGTAACGCATATCTTTTGGAAGGCAGAGAACAGTTTCTTTGATATTTGATGTCAGTCAGAACTATAAAATAACTTCCGTATGGTAAAATTGATTGGTAGATGTAAGGAATATAACAATAGTTAATGCTACGGTATATGCCATACGATATATATTCTCATTAGAAACCATTTGAAATAACGTTTATATTGAGAAATGTTCGATATGATAACGATAGCCATTGTGGGGGTTTATCAAATTACAAATGCATTGTTGTCATAAATCCTGGGTACAATTCAGGAGTGACTATGACTATGCACTTGTCATTTAATAAATTCCACTAACTCTTGTTGGTCTCTGCTATTCCAGTTAGAAATATAGATTTATGTATGGCATATAGAATACGATAGCCATTCTTAAGGAATGCTATTTCAATGTTATACTTAAGATACTCGTACGATAACCTCTCTATAAGACAATTATTCTCTGCACTTTACCCGGCATTCCTATTGAAGATCAAACAGTAAAAAAGATCATCTATCATGCAAAAATGATTTTCCCTTTTCCTGCCCGACATGGCTTTGATAGGTGATCAAAGCCCTCTATAGGTCAATTGCTATTTAATATAAATATATCAGCACATGTGTTATCGCAGGAGCAACACCAAAGCTGTGGCACTTGTTTTCTTGTTTT
Source organism: Anemonia viridis (assembly GCA_900234385.1). Lineage (NCBI taxonomy): Eukaryota > Metazoa > Cnidaria > Anthozoa > Actiniaria > Actiniidae > Anemonia > Anemonia viridis. Next base: position 14,349 of record OCZR010187074.1, on the reverse strand, counting down.
AATAACCGTATGAGGCTAAGCTATAAACGGTAATCATTAATCGATCTGCCGATTTGTAAATACTTAATATTAACAATTGAACACGATAAAAGACATTTTTTTTTCATACAGAAAGTTAAGATATCGGTTATATGCCTATGACGGATAAATGGCGAGGACGTCTTCTTTACTAACTCGCTCTACCAGACGGTGCCGGTGTAACTTATTTGTTATCTGCACCCTGTTTCACTAACATAGTGAATCGATATCGATTCAACCAGATTCTAAAAAAATGGTTATTATCTTTTTTGATTATTGACATTTTAGCTGGTATTCATATATCTGTGAATCATAATTCTTTTTACATTAAAATCATTTACTGTCCTATCAGAATCAATGAAATTTAAGATCAAATGTCTAAGACAAAAGGGGATTTGGAATACGTATCTACAAATAGAGGGGAAAACACGACGAATAATAGAGGGAGAAAGGAAAGGAAGGAAGGAAGGAAGGAAGGCTACTAATTTTGCAATTTTTTTCAAACAATTATCTAATGATAAGATGTTATTTTATCTAACATTGACATTTCAATTAGTTAAGTGTTATCCTATCATTATGTATGGATTCTATCTTTTCATGTTTTCTTCGAAAGTTTCCAGAATGGAATACTTGTATTTAGTGCCTTTTTCTGCCAATGCAGGAAAACTGTCCAGACACATTGATATTTCTTCATCTCATTGTCTTTTCATTTTTTCTCTTTATTTCATTTCGCCGGTTAATAGTTTCGCGTATTCCTTCATTTATTTTTTGAAGACGGCTTTTTGATGGATAACTTTTGGCACTTAGGGTCTAAGGTCAATGATATGATTCTGTTGATGTTCCATTGCCATTCCCTGGGAAGTAAGTTATATTGCATTCCGTAAGAGTTCCTCTTCTCGATGAGTCTCCACGTTTTCTGCATGCTCTTCCACGGAACAAAATATTGGCAAAAGCTGATCGGAATTCCTTGTTCATGCAGGCATAAACTATAGGGTTATAAAATGAATTGCTGTAATGCATCCATTTTGCAACCATCACTGCTTCAAAACTTACGCAGTGTTCTCCTATCGGACAAAATCCGTAGACCAAGTTCATGACAAAAAAGGGTCCCCAGCTGATGATAAAGGCTCCCATTACGACACCTAGAGTTTTGGCAGCGCGGACCTCTGTTGAAAGTAGAAAATTTCTTACCCCACCCTTGACAACAAGCGCAATCTGTCTTGCTTGATATCTTGCAGCCTTAAATATCAAATGGTAGCAGAAACACATAATCGTCAATGGTATGAAGAAGCAGGAAATAGTAATGAGAAGTTCGTATTTCGGCTTTTCCCAATCGTATAAAACGAATTTTAAGGAGGACATTATTAGTGCTAGGAACCAATTGAAGAGAATGATGCCGATAGCTTTTCTAGACGTCATCGTGGTATGGTATGTCAGTGGACGGGTGATACATGTGCATCGTTCTATACTGATTGCTGCAAGATTGATGATGGAAGCAACACCACACAGAATATCGATGCTGGTCCACACTTTCATAAGAGTATACGATATAACGGATTCAGGGCCTGTCAACAGATATACACCCCAAAAAGGCATCGACGTCAAGGCTACGAAAATGTCAGCAAAGGCAAGAGAAAGTACAAAATAGTTTGTTTTTGTTCGAAGCTTGCGGTAGATCTTGAAAGCAAGTATGACTAAAATATTGCCTGACAGTGACATGACGAGGACGAAAAGAAGAAATATAAAAGATGGGATGCTGAGAGACTTGCTGAAAGTTGCTGAACTTGTTTGACTATTGATGGAACTATTTGAAGTGAGGTTGCTAGTAAAGTTGGCCATGGGATCCTGAAATAAAAAAAAAATAAAAAAATATAGAAAATTGGAAAAAGAAAGAATGAAATATTAATATGATAGTAAATATTAAAAGATAGATCCAATGTTATCTACCTTCCTAACAAGTCTATCAGATCCAAAGGCATTGCCACCTCTATGATATGATGTGCCACATTACTAGATAACCTACCAAATATTATCTATCTACATACATATTGTTGTTCTACAGCTGACCAACTGACCAAACCGGATCTAAAAGATGTTATCTAAAACGCCTCATAGATCTCTACATCCAGTTCTAGTTGACAATGACTCACAATGACCCATGTTAATTGTCTAACCAATAATCTAACCAATCATTCTTATCAAAAACAAATTGCTTTCTACTTATTTTATGGCCATTCATTTAGTTTTATCTAGGCTTCCTTTTTAATAAGATATACCATGATAAAGGAAAACATTAATCTACCCTTCAGTTACCGGCTGCTCATAAAAATGTCCAACACAAACATAAAGGTCTCCCAAGATATTCTTTCAAAAAGAATACTTCTGTAGCGATTATTGAGAATAGATTTAGCAAAATGATTAGTGCCCAGGAACCAGGAAACTGTAATAAAACCAAATTCAACATTTGAAGGTTTTTACTTAGAATAATAATTTTTCTTACCTTTTCCGCTGACAGCACAGCAGGATAAAATAACAAAATCCTTGAAACCTTTTTCCTCGCGAAGCAAAAATCCTGAATTGGTTGACTCAATATCTGAAGACTTGTTAACAGCTTGTGAACAGCTTTTGCTGGAACAAGTTCATAGTTGATATTCTGTTGATTTGGTCTTTTCAGAACAGGGAGCCATTGACACCAATATTCATGTTATCCATGAATGACCTGTAAAACATAAAGGAATCATAAGACATGACCCGAACGGTTTAGTTCGAGGTCTTTAGTATTTTGGACCAAACAGGAAATAAGACAGTGTAATAAATAAAGGAGATTGAAAAAAAGAATTAGGACATTGATTCAACAAACGTTTGATGGCTGTGTCTTCCGAATGCGGCAGTGGACTATAAGACACTAACTATAAATAAGCGCGGTTAGGTCTAATTGCTCTTTTTGTTGATCACTACTCTAATTACGTTTTAATTCAAGTGACGCGGGAGATTGTAGTAAATGGGTCATTTAACCGGCCTTTCGTAATTATACTGTCATGGTTATTGCAAATCAGTGCTAAATGGATTTTAATGAAGTAAATTGTGGCTGCACGCAAACATTACCAAAAATGACATCGAAAACTTGATCTAAATTGATGAAAAGTAAATAAGATATGCGGTGATGGTATCGCGAGATCTTTATATAATTATCTTCCCTTGAAGAAACTAAACATGAACCTATTTAGAATAAAAGAACAAAAAAATGGTGTGTAAAATGAGATTATGAATTATCCACCTCCATGGCGAAAATGGGAAAGGCGCGATTTGAAGTACTTACTGTCATTCCACAAACCATTAACTAATTCTAGTCCTTGAACACGCTGAAAAATACGGACCAATACCCTAAGCACAATAAAATATATTTGCTTTAATTATTTCAATAATTCTGAAAGATCCACTTTTGAGTTGTTAGAGGTTTCGCTATCAAATTGTCGTTTTTTATTTATTAAATGAATGGTCAATGTTAGGCCCGGCTGAATAGAATAGAGTTTCTTTATTTCAATTGCTGCTTGCACCAACTTATTTTACGTCTATAAAAAAAAAGAAGAGAACGTAACGAGAGAGATAGATTCGAAAGAACAACAGTACTGCAATAACATTTATTCAAAGTTTTCGAGAGCATCTCCTCTAGCAATAGCTAGCGTTTTATCTAGTCCATTGATTGATCTTGGATTGTGTAATGGTTAATCTTGTTGCTTCTAGTCCGACCCCTTTTGGGCGTATTTTAGAGAGGACTGCCTCCAGGTATAGATAGCAATTTGTATAATCATTATTACCATGGCTCCTCCTTACAATTTAGAGGATTAAATGGTTTTCAAGCCTCGGGAATAATCGTACTTTATGTGTTATAGAATTCTGTCTGTATGGACGCCCAAAAATATAGAAATATTTTAAGAGATATATTATTTTAAAAAAATGAGTCTTTGTCAGTTTAGGAAACTACGCGTGCCAACTTTCACTTATGTATGGCATCTTTGTTCAGAATTAATAGTACAGATTGGGTAAAATGTGCCATGCTTTAATATATGAGATAGCAAATAAACAAAGAGATAAGATAGAATGGAATGGAATGGAATAATAATAATGATAATAAAAATAATAATTAATAGTACAGATTGGGTAAAATGTGCCATACGTTAATATATGAGATAGCAAATAAATAAAGAGATAAGACAGAATGGAATGGAAAGGAATAATAATAATAATGATAATAAAAATAAAGAAAAGAAGTGGCTATTTCAGGTCGAGCTTTCACACACACGCAGGAAAAGATAAAGTGACGCCTTCGATTCATCGTCACTTCTATTCTTATCTGTTGTCACATATTTCCTATACAATGTGAAATGTCGTCAATTGACGTCGACTTGAGCTCGATTTGAGATGTCAAAATTCTATTAGGCTTTCCGCTCTTGCTCAAAGTTACCAAAATGACATCTGCCAGTTGCCGCACGTACTAATACACACGTATACGCATCCGAATTTAATGTGCAAATCGTTAAACATCTAACGTACTGTCCAATCGGTAAAAACTCTTCATGGTATTTTACTAAATGCTATGACAATTATAACACTTACAGCGCGCCATGACATTTATTTCTGGTAAATGCACTTTTCAACGAATCCTAAATGAGTAAAAAAGGTGTGATTGGAATTTTTTTTGCATTTACGATAACACCGAAATATCTTAACAAATAAGAATATCATCAACAAAAATAAGCAGCAGCAATGACGAAATAGTGATAATTTCGTTATATGGAATATCCTTATTTCTGTATTTATTATGATAATAATTACATAACTTTTTTTCACGCATACTTATATCTGCATCACTGAAGAGAAATCAGAATTGTAATTGAATCAATGTCGGAATTTTCGCTTTCATTCTTTAAAATATAATTCCATAAAGTGTTCTTTTCATCCTTCAATTTACCATTTTACACCAACTTTATGTACTTTTGTTATTAAATTCGGGTCATAGTTGGCCGATTCTAAAGGTGAAGTGCGCGTGCACAAAAACTCGCTCCAAAGCGCATGATAACGCCCTTACAGATTTCGATCTTCAAAACGGCATTTTGTTTTCTTGAAAAACGAGCTCATGAAATTCATATTCCTAATTGAAATTGAATGCTGATTTCAAAGGTGGGAAGATAAATTGGGTGTCCCGAGCTTGTTTTCGAGATAATCAGCATTTAATGGGCGCTTACGCACGAGTTTTTGACGAAAAGATTAATGCGCCACGCGAAGTGGCGAGAAAAGATAACAGCTGATAACATAACTGCTCTTTGCAGCCTAAATTATTACTAAAATGATGATGATTAGTGAACAAGTCTGCAATGTCGAATGGATATTTGTGACAGGAATATAAAAATTACTGCCGGATGTTTTATGCTTCTTCTCATTGCTCTCAAGAAGTCTTACGATGACGAACAAATATACCCACTAAAGTCTATTTTTTCTAATGTTCTAACATTAAACTTTTATTTTGAGGTATATAATGCAGACCTTTTTTCCATGAAGAGTCCATGGATACCAGTGTAAAATCCATCCATCCATCCATTCTTTCGTTCATCCATTTATTGTTTTAGTGATAAAATTATAGAATTATAAATTATAAAATTTTTTTCTTTTTTCTCAATTTTTTCTCTTTCACCAAAAGAAAGGCTAAATTCCTTGACTGAAATTAGGGTGCAACATCTATCCATGATACTTAGATCACTGATTCTTTGGAGACGCCAAGTTGGTTTTAAATTAAAGGCATAAAATACCGGAGCTTTCTTTGATGTGCTTACTAGCTCGTATGTACTGATGTTTCTAATTCGAACCGACCTGGGTCTTCAAAAAAGGTTTTGGTACGCGAATGTTAAGCAATTACAATTCTTTTATTGCGTGCAATATTTTTAAAAAGTAAATTCGTGAATCAAGCCACTCATATAACTTGAAATGGGGCACTTAAAATGCCAAAACTACGTCCGTGCAGGATGATGATACACACATTCACTTGATCTATATCTATCCCACTTAGATTTAAACACCGAATCCACATTTAGCCAATTCTTTTTTCAGTTATTCTTTTTAGGCAGACAGTAGAAGGATGAAAGGTTATCGAGATTTGAGAACCTTCAATGGCGCCTTTGGCAGAACTTTCCAGTTGATTGAAGTAGGAACTGAAAAGATAATCAGATTTGGCAAGCAGTTCTTTACATTGTCATCATTTTAATTTCCCTCTCTCCTTCAGGCTACTAGTCAAATGGACGCGAACAAAATTAAGAGTTCTACTTGATCAATGGAAGTAATAATTTCGAATTATTGATTGCATGGATACTCAACTATGTGTAGAATATTCTAAAACAAGGACGAAGGCGAAATAAAAACAAATTTATAACTTAAATGCGCATTCTGGATTTTTGATTTGGAAGGTTTTTTTGGACTTAAAAAAATAATCAATTACAAAACAAATACTCAGTATTCGAAAGGGGAACAATACTGTGATAAATTACACATATTGGTCAATTCGAAATGTGTTTTGCTCAATAAAAGGTGCCCCAAGGATACGGGACAATAGTTTTGTGTAGGCGAACAAAATCTGAGTTTATTTTGGAATTAAGGAATTAATTACTAAAGAAAACAATTCAATATCCATTACGAAGGACTGTGCATTTGTTAAAGAATTTGGAAAAAAAATCATCACCACCATCATCACCACCATTATCATCACCATCAACACCACCACCACCACCACCACCACCATCATCATCATCATCATCATCATCATCATCATCATCATCTAGTTCGTCACCATCATCATCACCATCATCATCACCATCATCATCATCATCACCATCATCATCATCATCACCATCATCACCACCATCACCATCACCATCATCATCATCATCATCATCATCATCTAGTTCGTCAACATCATCACCACCACCATCATCATCATCATCATCATCATCATCATCATCATCATCATCATCATCATCATCATCATCATCATCATCATCTAGTTCGTCACCATCATCATCACCATCATCATCACGAAAGTACTTCTTTGGAAGTGATCTTTATTGAGGAATATTAGTTTCGTTATTGCTCTTAGTTATCATGTCAGAATGTCTGAAATCTCGATCTAATAATAGAAAATATAATAATTTAATTCGTATTTGAAAATAAAATCGCAAATAGACCAACAAAGATAACATTTCAGATTTGCTGATTATTTAAGTTTCAGCTTAGTTTTAATAACAGCAAAAATAACACAAAGATTCAGATTATAGAACATCTAAATATCTCATTTTATGTTTCCCTTTCTTTTTAATGGCTTCGTATTGTCCATTCTTTTCATGCATTATCAATGAGAAGATACAGGTGTCGCAGTTCGCAGTTAGGAAAACGTAATCTCATATGCATGATATGACTTCTCTCATTTCGCTACTGCATGGCTCTCCCTCACCAGGATCGACCATGGAAATCCACCACGTTCACCAACAATATTTTCTAATATTTGCCAACATTTACCTGAGCTATTCCAAACAAATGTGAGCTAAGTTGTAGTTTAAAGTCTAACGATACTTCGCCCGCTGACAAATTATCAAAAGGTTACATGAGGGTGATGAACGTAATGATTGCATGTTTGTGCGTCACAGGAAAATAATAGATATATTCCTTGATTTCGTTTGAGCAAGCATGAACTATGGTTCATGTCGAGGATAGTATACAAAAATCTAGCCTTCACTTGAAGCGCGGATTCGGAGAAAAAGAAAAGAAGAAAAAAAAAGAACGATGCGGAAAGAAAATATCGAAACCTATCTATCTATCTATCGGAAGCAAAAGAAATAAAAGAAAGAACATGAAAAGGAATAAAAGAAAATAATGAAACGATACTTTCTTCTAATCTAAATAATTTACAGACAATTGAAAGTGTTTGACATCCAGGAAAATTTAGCGAGCCAGTTTCTGTTAGTTTCTTTAGACATTTAAAAAACTATTTTTATATTAAAGCGAACGTGGTCAAAATGTCCTTTACATTTTCCCTATAGCACTCCGTTCTTCCATTGCAATTACCTGATTCTAGGGTTCCTTTGGAACTAGCTGCACTTTAAACCATTTGGAAAAAAACGTGCGATTTAACTCTAAAAAGAATGCTGGTGGCCCTCAGCAGGGATGAAGAAGTCAATCAAACAGAATCCATGGTAACTGCATGGTTCACAGAAGAGACTCAGTGCTATGGGAAACACTGACAACGAGACAAGAGAAGGCATTCATTTCGAAAAATAAGATAGTATCTAAAAAATGCTCAGCATGCACTTGATAAACTGCATTCATTACAATCTGAAGGGAAGAGAAGGTGGTAAAACAAAACTATCTAAATAAAGAGAATTTCTATAAAAATTGGAACAAAAATTATCATCAAAGTGATAGAATGAAATATTGACATTCCAGGCGTCAACAAACCCCTGTCTGTCTCATGGCATATAGTTATAACCTAGGCCCAATTTATTTTGACCGGTACTTTTAAGCGTATTAATTGGATATACGTATATGCAGATTTGTCAGCTTAGTATAGTGCAGGACTTTGGTATTTCAAAAGAAGAATGTGGATCTAAACTATCTGAAATAGGTATCTAGGTCTAACAGTGTTCATTAAATGGACTAAGCAAACTTACTTGGTTTAATAATCGCGTGCACCATTCTGAGACAAAATCGATTATTTATTAACGGGAACAAAAGTCCAAAGATCATGTGCCGGGGTTCCTGGCTAACATGTTTTAAAATACCACACTTAACTCGAACACAAACACCAAAACAAATGTGATACTGTTTTGTCTGAGAAAATACCTGCAGCTGAGCATCCGGGATATTCACCAGTGGATAGACTCCTCAATCGTCCTTTCTACCTCAAAAATCCAAGCCAATTCCCCTCCTACTATTATATCTTACTTACAAAACTAAAAAGTTGGATTTCTGATGCTTGACTTATAAAACTGAACGCTTTGTATTTTGTGTTTAAACTAATAATATAGAAAGATAGAGTATAGCAAGGAACAAAGCTCTAGCATGCATCGGCTTATCACTATTGACAGTGGCTAGACTGTTGCCCTCGGCACATATAACGTTCCTTGGTAAAAGTATATTTCTACTATATTGTACATATTTAGATGTTTTTTCGCTATACTATCAATTCACTAGATGTAATTACGCGCCTCTTGACGGCCACGTCGTTTAGACAATTGTGTTTTCTATTTCGCTAGTTTACTTCATTTCGTTTTGTGATCTTATTCAGTTCTATACCGCCTCTTTATCTTCAACAAACAAACTAAATGGAATTATGCCCCCTAAAGAAACGGGTTTTCATTACCCGCCTTCTTGAGCCAGTCAGTTTTTTTTTGTGGCGTCTTTTTCTTTTGAATCTCAGTTGGCCGGGATACTAAGTATTAAGAATTAAAAGCACTTCATACGAAGTAACTTTTAGAGGATCAATCGTGATGGTGCTTTAGTCGAACGTGCCCGATCTCTAACAACTTTGAACATTAAACATTAAATATTGAAAAGGCATAAACAGATCAGTGAAATTCGGGTTGACTGATAACACGAAAACAGATTTTCCCATGTCTACGATGAATAAAAACCAAATAATTCAGATTTCGTGGGACAAGTTCAAATGTGATCGGTAATATTAAGGATATTTCCTTAAATTGTGCTCAATTCGTTGTTGTTTTCGAGGGCTCTTACATCAAAAAAATTGTTTTCAACGCAGAAGAATCTTACCCTTTTTTCCCCTGATTTCTTCGAGGACATGGAACGGTTGAATCTTCAACCTGCTTTTACGAAGCTTAAATATATTTTCATAGGTATCCTTAGGCCTAACTTGCGGATATATTCCAAATGAATATGTATGCCAATATTTGATTTTTTTTTATCTGTGACAGCTGGTATACGATAATGGCACCTATCACCTAGGGCGATGTCATCTAATGAGCTGTGCAAACGTAACCAATCGACAGAAATGCTGCCCTGCTAAAAGCATACTCAATGAAATGATTGAACTTCACATGAAAAGAAAAAAAATGATAATAGGAAAACTAACCAATTATGAATCATTTTCCCTCGAAATCTGAGACAAAAACGTAGATGTGAGAGAATGGCGGAGAGGGTCAAAAATTGGGACGCATTGGGGAAAATGCATATTTGGTTTGACAGTTATTTATTTTTGTTAAAACCTCCCTCCGCTTTAAATTAGCACAGTTAAGTGCACTTTAATGTAGGGTTACCGCGATGTTACACTAATAAAAATATTTTCATACAGTATCAGTAAGGATTGCGTTGCATGACGGTTTAAATTACGTCTCAGAAGATGTGACAAATGCTCGATATTTTTGAAAGTACTTGAAGATCTTCTAAGAATAGAGTCTTTCAGGAATCAATTAAAAAGAATCTAATCGAAATGGCCTTTGTCATAGCTCAAGAAGAACTCGAGGTCAGTAAGATAAAAGATCGATGGGGTAGTTGTTTTAGTCGTCGTAATGAACCAATAGCAACGCAGTGACATCACATCCATTACACTATAAAGTCTTAAGTGAACAAAAACATACTTTGTAGTCTGCCTGCTGCGAGACTAGTTTCCAGAAAATAACTAAAGATTTTGGACAAAAGTATTGCAGACGTTCTATGGAATTAAAAAATAAAAATAAAAAGGATGGTCGATGAGTAACTTGATTTTGAACTTAAGCGTTGATTTACATGCATCGGCACAACTTGCCGCCCGCGAATTTTCGTATAAGCGTATACTTGTCGATATTGCCGTATAAGTCAAGTCACTTGCGGCAAATTTTCCGTGTAAATGGGCCTTGAGTATCTTGAATCAAGTGAGTGTATGTGTGGATGAGTGCATGCAGTACTAGTCTCTTGCTAGAATACCAACTGATGTTATTACGTCATTATCAAGACATTTACAATCAGCAGCTGAAAAGTCATTTGTATCACTGAATTGAAAGGGCACGGAATTTTTTCGTTTCATCTTTTATTTATTTATTTATTTATTTATTGTTTAAGAACTGTATAGTACATTAAGAAAGGAATGGTCTAAGAACCGGCGTCAACATGGTAATAAACAGCGTTGCTTGTTTAGGGCTTCAAAACATTCGATTTGTTATAACGTCAAAATAGATGCTCACAGAAACAACCCTTATTTTGAAATCAACTGCTTAGGAAACAATATTTGAGTTCACAATTAATTGTTCTTAAGTGTGACCTTAAAAAATGTTCATGTTGCAATACTAAAGTAGGAAATTCCAACAAAGTAGAAATTGGCGTCATTTCAGAAAGACGCAAAGAAAAAAATATTTCATTCTAAAATTAGCAAAAAAAAAAAAGAAAGGAAAAACTATGAATTGAATGATAGTAGACAAAGACCTTAGATAGATACGCTAGCAAGAATGTCATCTCAGGATAAAACTGGCTGAGCCAAAGGCTGGATTTTAAAGATCGCAAAATAGATAACTAAAATAAGTTGAATAGTCTTCCATTTGGGCTATAACTTATTAAAAGTGTCGTTCAGCTAATGCCTTTTAAAATACTAAAACCCATAACTACCAATAGATAGCTTATCATGCTCACCACCGACAAAGCCAAGATGACTAATTATCTTATAGTTTCAGCCATTTGTGAATCATTACCTTAAAGCAACTAGAAACAAAGGGTGCGTTGCCTTTTCTCTTACAACACGGTCAGACCAGCAAAAGTTTATGTCTGTTCAGACGCACAGACCGGTTCAATATAGCGTTTGAAAGGCTCAGGGATCCAATACACTACGCCGGTCCATTATCCCATGTCCAGAATAAAGTTATATTTTTTGTCTATCAAGAAAGACATTATCAAATCTAGATAATTGTGAAGAGTGGCTGTTTTCACGCCCCACTTCCTATCAGAAGAGCAATATTTATCCTATTCCAGATTAACTGCTGTTAGGCTTGTTTTTGTCGAAAAGAAAGCAATTTGCACCTTTACGAATATATGTGACATTGATATGTGTGTATGGCAAATGAAATAGATTGGTTGGTCGAACAAAGTGCCGGGACATCCTATTCCCTGTGTAGGGCATATTCAACAAAAGCTGTACCAAAAACTCCTGAATTATTCGAAGCTAGACGATTAATTGAGAAATCATTTTTGTTTGTTTTTCACAAGAGATTTTACGCGTTCGTAATTCGAACTTTAACTTTCAAAGGTTTTTAAAGGTTTTTAGAGCAATTAAGAAAGAGTCTTACCTCTCTTGGTTATATGATTCTTTATCCTTATGCGTGTCTCAGTTTTAGAATATGATACTTGCGTGTTGGGCTAAGCTCAGCTGCCTTTTCTTGCAAGTTACATTAAGCCACCAATCGCTACTGATTACAATCTACAATTAACAAGAAACAAATTGACGGTCATTTTTACCCTGGACCACATTGCAAGATTCGCTTTGTAGGTTGCGTCTTGGACCGGTTTTGACTGATTGAGCAGCCCTGGAAGTAGTCGTAACTTGGTGGGGGATATGTCCATTTGCATAGGAATTAGGTATTTGACTGTTCATACATTGAAAATAATCCGCGGAAATGGTCTTTCATGTCAAAAATAGAATGAAGGCTGCAAGTAGGCTGGAAAAAAGAAAGATTTATAGATAGTCTAATGTGCCTCTAGGGGAACACAAATAGGAAACAGCCTCTTATGGAAATATCTTGAAGATGAGAGAAACATCAGGTAGAAAACCAAGGCTGTGTGAAAGACTAGAACATAAGTGCATCACTCGATGTAATTGAATTTGACAACTGAAATAACGTTGAACGATCTGTGTACACAAAAAGCTCATTAATACAAGATCACGACTCTTGGGGTTTCCTGTAATAAACAGTGGATATGTACAGGTTGATTCAAATATGCCATGACTTATCCATACATGTTAGTTGGAACAATTCTATGCATCATATACGACTAATTACTCGATGGTTTTCCATCGATCAAAAAAGGCACTTCATAGTTGCACAACGGCTACTTTTATAATGTGTAGTAAATACATTTGGCTTTACGTAAGACTGAAATTGTCAGAGGGGCTAAAATGATGCCATCAGTACAAGGTGATATTCAAGGATTTTCTTATGAATAACTTTTAAATTTCAGTACTGACAAGATCATCGTAACTAGTTTTACCTTTCATGTACCAGCCTGCCCTCTAGATACCTTAACTTTGACTAAACTCATTCTTTATCTAACAATTGCAAACTTGGAAGAAGGTCTAGCTAAAAGTATGTCTCAATATGTACCTGGGGTTGTGTGCAAGCTGAAGATTCTTGATCTTGGAGGGATTTTGAATCGAGTGTTGTACCGTGCTAAACGTGACACAGTGGTCTTGACCGCTAGACGACTTTAAGAGTAGCCTTAACAAACTTGCCAGTAGAACAAAAGCTTCCGAGTTTTTTGTGTTCCTATTGACAGATAGAGTGCTGACAGTAATTAGCACCAGTTTGCACACCCAACTAAATGATCACCTCTTATTCGTAATTATTGGACATGCTGCTAATGTAGGAGTTACTCTTCAATGGTGTCAATTGTCACTTTTTTGTAAGCATGTATTAGGTTTTTAGTCGTGACTTGGTTACTCTCAGTAATTGCATTCCCTGATGACCGTGGTAAGCCAAGAAGCACATAAACTTGAAATGGCCATTCAGATGTAATTAATCCAGCACTAATCACTTTTAATTGAATCTGCCATTGCCAATGTCAATATTTAGACATTTTGTTTCTATTGGTTCCCTTGGTGACTAGCCTAAGGAATGTGCTATTTTCATTATCAGTATTAAATAACTTTAGATCGAAGCACAAAACCCCTTATTGCTGTTCGAAATGTCACAGTTTTTGATGCAGTATACATTGCCTAATTTAATATTATATTTCATAAAACATATTAGTGTTTCCAATGTATTATTGTAGGATGGTGTATTAGTTTTCTTTGAATCATGCTTCTTCATCCTAATGTTTCTTTTTAATATTTTTGAAACCGAGCTTTCGGCCTAAACGGCCATCATCATATTAAGTGTTGTATGTTGTATGTTTTATGCTGTATGCTGTACACATGTTGTAGTGTTGTATGTTGTACACATGTTGTATGTTATAGTGCTGTATGTGTACAAACGCACCTCAGCGCTTGTCCGCCTGAACTAAGGGACCGGTCATTATTTAATTTGGAGGGCTGGGGGGTATGGGGGGGGGGGAATTGGAGGAGTAATTGTCAGTGATCACGCTAAAAACTTT
>OCZR010186892.1:0-10506 GCA_900234385.1 Anemonia viridis | reverse complement strand
ATGGAAACTTTATTTTGCTTTTGTGATAAAAATGATAATACTAATAATTATAATTATAATAATGAATTCCTGACGCTCAAACACGCTTTACAATAATTATAGATTTTTTACAAAATTACAAATAACCTGATAGACCTTGAATTCCCATCTTCTATCAAAACAGCTTCCAGATCAAGCATCCAATATGCTATGCTTCAGCCATATTCAAGTGTTTTGGCGTACGGTTACTCTCCTTTTGTACGTACTGTTCGGGTATGGAACAAGCTGACAACTGAAACAGTTCAAGCAAATAATATAAGTTTATTTAAGTCACTGGCAATGCGTGATATCCAGAATATGAAGACCCCGAACCATCTGAAAAGACTTTGAACTTATTAAATTCTATTGTACTGATTTCAATTTTATTTATTTGTCGATTATTTATTACTTATTAATTATTTTACATCTCCCAGCATTAGCTCTTCTATTTGGAAGTATAAGTTCCAAGTTGCAAGATACAATAATACAATAGACTTATCATAATTAAAATATATGTTGACGCACCATTAAGTTTCAATAATTTACAAGGTGATATAGAAGAACAATGCAGACAATTCTCTAAGGTACTTTTCCTTTCTTTAGATACATGTAAATTTCTTTAAGTTTTCAAATTTTTGTGCATCCTACAGTTAATATGTTAGTTAGTACATGTATTCAAGCTTTCGACCGGCCAACGTTTTTTTTTTGTAAGTACATTGATTCTGTTGTAATTTTCCTAGTTTCACCTAGTCTAATTCTTTTTTCCTTTGTAGTGTATGACTAAGAATTTATGTGAGCCGCTTGCTTGAATAATATAATTATAAATATACTAAAAAATATATACATACAAAAAATTTAACTAATCAAAAGCAAACACTAAATTAAAATGTTTGCTTAAAAAGATATGTCTTGAGCTTTTTCTGGAAAACGAATACACTATTGGTTGCCTAATCTCAAGAGGAATGCTATTGCAGCATCATTCTATCTATTGTAATATTCAGTTGTCTTTGTAAGAATATATTTCATCAACTCCTTGCCACATAGACTCTCAGTGTTTTTGAACTCTTATTCGTCTTGCCTATGTCTTAGTGTCTATGTCGATAAAATTCGAAAAAATTGAGGATTATTTAATAGGAAAAAGGCGTAGCTACAAGTCAAATTCGTAACCAAACAAACCTCTAGTTATTTATTGTCACCATTTCGTACCACGTGATTTAACTCTTGGGATTTGATTCTTTCCATCCGCAAATATTTTAATTAAAAAAACATTTCTTAAGAGAATACCATGGAGTCTGAAATCGGGGCAATTTGCAAACGAAGGTATAAAGATGCCTATAGGGCGGAGTGGAATTATTTAGACGATGATAGCTCCGGTCAGCCACTGAGCATTATGGCTTAGGAAGTTATAGGAACGCTCATTTAATTTACAAAGCTCTTAGGGAGGAGTTTTCATGCTTGCAGGTGTTAACCATAAAAGTTTTTGTATATTCATGTATGTTGATTAAATTAACATGAAAAAGTTCAGACTTGAGACGATATTCAACTTGTCAAAAAATCTTTTGAAGCAATAAGTTAAAACTAAAATAATATATAAGAACCCCTGGTGGAAAAGGAACTGAAATACAAAGGATATATTTTTAGTTGTCAGTCGAACAATAAAGCAATGCTAGAGCTGAGACGCTGAAAATTCTGGATCCTTTGATAAAAAAAATTGACTTCATCCTGAAGAATGATTTTCTAATGAAAATTTAATCTGTTTTTCTTAAATTCTTATTGAACCCAAGCGCTCTTGATTTGGATTTTGTCGTAGTTATTAAATTTTAATTATTCAAACAATTCCAATTCTAATCACTTTACCATGGCTTTTTCACAGCTGCTATAATTTTGAATATTTTTAATTTTCAGTGTTCCACGACTCCATCGTTAAGTGATTTGGTAAATCAGTCTCTTTGAATTCGTGTAGTAAGTTCTCGTTCGATTCAGAGAATCTGAGTGCGAGAAGTTTCTGCAAAGCAACGGTTTCATCTCTTGGTAATTCATCAGATGGTTTAGTAGCTATTTTTCTATTTTTTAATGTCTTTTTATTTATCGTTTTTTTTTAACGAAAGAGTCGAAAATCACAAAATTTATTCATCGTAAGTGTGATTTTTTTGTCAACAGAACTGACACCAAATTCAAAAAGAGCTACCTAAGTCAGGAATTTTCTATTGACGATGGTCTTTTACTGCGGTGATGAGCAGTTATCAGTTCATACTATGGCATTTCAAATACTAATTTGAGCGAGAGAAATAATTTCAGCTTCAACCAACGTATTGTGTTTCCTTCGTAATGGCAGAACAAGAAGACCAAATCCCAGACTTGTCAAAAGCTCTTTTACCAGTAGACAGCAAGAAGCCAGAAAGCAATGAAAAGGAACAAGCCAGCACACTCTTAGCTTTCTTTGTGTTCGGAGCTCTCATTTACGCCATGTACTCGCTGATGATCGCTGGCGCCCAAGATATCCTAGCAGGGACATACGTCCAAACATCTATGGTTTTGGTCGCGAATATTGGACCATATGTAGTGGTAACCTTTGTCGCTCCATACTTCATGAAAAACATTTCCTATTTCGTTCGCATTTGCTTCGTGTTTTTGGCCGGAGCCGTGGGATTCATAGTTGTCGTGTGTTCAAAAGAGGTCGAGTGGAAATTAATTGGCATTGGAATGGCATCACTTGGTTACGGAGTGGGAGAAGTGAGTTTTCTTGCCTTAACGTCTTACTTCCACTCCAGTGTGTTGTCTGCTTACTCTGTAGGAACCGGCGTAGGATTTGTCGCCGCACCACTTTATTACACAGGTGAGAATACTTCTTGGAGTATACCGCATATTTAAGTCTTAATTCTAAGCAATATCTAGCTACTCGACAAGAAAGGGTTCTCATATGAAAACTAGTACGCCGACCGCAAAGTGGCGTCTTGGAAAGGCATTCTGATAGCTTCTCGGAAATCAATTACAAAACCAATATGTGGAGAATCGTCAGTAGCCTAAATCTTCTTTTCTTGAACAGGAGCCGCTAAACTGTGTTTATAAAGATATTTGGTATTTACGGCTGTTTTTTAAACTAGTAGCGCTATCAGTTCTTATTATCTCATCTTTCAGAAAGGTGTATTGCATTATTGTTTATTTAAATAAAATACGAATCAAAGTTGGGCTTGAAGACTCAACTCTGAAAAGATGAATGCTTTTTAAATATTAAACTTAAATATTTTTGCAATACAGGTTAATTATTTCACTGTTTTGAACGGTATAGACTGATATTTTTGAAATGATCTTTTTTGTATATACTATATCAGTAACATTCTAATTAATCTGGGCCTTTATAATCAAGATAACAAAACAAATGTATTTCTATATGATTCCTGTTTGCTTTTTTTATATGGCAACGTTCTTTGAATTAGGTGTTTATTATGAATATTCAGTAGGAATTTAATTACGGTTTATGTTGGAGCAAATGAGACAGTCGTGTGTCTTTCTTTTTCTTTTATATTCCAGCAATGACAACTTGGCTATGTGTTTCACCCAAGGTTACAATCCTCATCATGGCCGGCATGTTACTACTTCTGTTCGTCTGCTACAACATTATGGACAAGAAACACCTGGATACAAGTGCTAAACCTACAACTCATGAGGAAGTGGCCTATACAAAACTACCAGATCAAGAGGATGACAGCAATTCGGAAATTATGCAATGGCCTCATAGTGATTCGGCTTCGGAAACTTCACCCAAGAGAAAGGAATCGACTTTTGTTGAAAGAGATAGCCTTACATGGAAGGAAAAAATGTCCGCCATGAAGACGATGTTCTCCCTTACACTAGTACCACTGTTCGCAGCATGGTTTTCGGAGTACTTGATTATCCAGTCCGTCCTTACCACCATAGCCTTCACCAACGCCCCTTTTAGACCAAGAGATCATTATCAGTACTATATCTTTGTCTTTATGCTTGGGGAGGTTCTTGGAAGATCTTACAGCGCTGCTGTTTCCTATATAAAGCCAAGCTGGATATCCTCTCCTACCTGGAAAGAATTGTGGACACTTTCCATCATAGAAATTCTTCACCTTCTCTTCTTTATCTTCGAGTCGTGGTACCGCTTTCTTCCTGGAGTAAGCGTTGTTCTTCTACTTTGCCTTTCTGCTGGCATTGTCATTGGTATGCTCTTCAACTGCGTTTTAGTGTTTTTTCGAGGGTCGTTTGATCAAAAACGCCGTGAATTCATCATGGGGTACTCAGTTTGTGCAATGGGTGCTGGTATTCTTACTGCAGCTCTGGTGGGTCTTTACGTCGAGCCTCTTCTTAGAGCACATTGCATCTCCACATTCAAAGACAGTAGCTACTGCTTCACTAGATCTTCAACTTTGAAAGACGTCACGACTAGATGTGGAGCTAGGTTTCCTGCTAATAACGCAACACGATGAAGTAAGCTTCGTGTCTACAGCTACAAGCAACTCCAAAAAAAAAGACACGAAATGTCTTCAGTAGATCTGGACGTTTTGTTTGCCTCGTCTTGGAGAATTTGGAGCAAAGTGACAAGTGAAAATGCTTGAACGAATGAGCCATAGTTTCCCCAATCAATTTAACGAATAGAGCTCATAATATCAGTGATATCTCAAGTGATGTCACCTCAAATATTATTCCCAAAGTAATTATTGTAAAAGAAACCCACACAATCACTTTCAAACTTTACACCGAGCATTAAGTTGAAATTAGTTGAAAACGTATGATACAATACATATACAATAATAATACAACTACTGATAATGCAATCTGAAATATAATGAACTGTGAGTATCAATAATAATTATTTCTTTATTTCAGTATATTCAATCTATTATCAATTACTTCATGATCTTTCTATTCATGGATGTCTACATTTTGCAACTATATAGACACCAACCAAATACAGAAAGAAAAACATTAAAAAAATGATAATAAATAAACAAACAGTAAACTAACTTTCGAAACAATCAATTGTTCAGAAGGGTTTTCGCTTTTCCTATGCAATATTTCCGATATAGGATTAAGGGAAAGGCATCGTGACGTCATCATATCAAAACACGATGACAACAACGGCAACGAAATAGAACAACAAAAAATTAGGGAACAGTATTCGAAAGGGAATATCGAGGTTTTCATCCCCTTTATCCGGTCCCTTGTGTATGAACTTTTCATTTTTATACAATTTTCATCCCAGGCGGCTTTGAAACTGATTTTTACGCCTCTAAAATTAATCTATTAATGATTATGTTAACAATGCGGAAACTGTGAAATCTGTTTCAGTGGAATAATTTGATAATATTTGCGCGCTGTCATAAACCACGTTAGATCTTTTCTGAGATTAAAGAAAATAACAAAAACAACAACAACATGTTTACAAACCCTTTTTAAGAAACCCGAAAAGCCAAAAAAGATCAAAGTAATGGAAAAATGGGATGTTTGTTTTAGTGAATAAAATTTAAGGTTTCTACAGGTACCAAGGTCAATGAGACTGCAGTGATTCGACTATTTCAGCAGGTACCCCTATTGTCGTTTTGAATCTGAAAAGACTAAGGCCGGTCAGATTTAAATCGATTCTAAACGAAATTACTATACTGAAATCGCACTGGAACATTGATATCCTAAAAAAAAGGCCAACAAACACGAACTGTACGGAAAACAAGAGAAGGACTTATATAGATTTGCGGGGGGAAAACTCAGTAAACCGTCAGGGCTTCGAATACAGTAAACAATCATCGACAGATCAGCACTGAAGCAACAAGCCTTTTCCCTATATATGGCTCGAAACGAGGAACGGATTTTTGTAAAAAATTTCAATTGGTATCTATAAATTCATAATTTGGTAGTCCTGTTAGTGTGTTTTACTTTGGCTCATGTCACAGAAATTGTGGGCGGCCTACTGAGATAAAGCTCCAAAACGCCTCCGAGCACACAATTCAATTCACTCGAGGGAAGCGAAGCAATGACATTCTGTGTTTCAGTGACTTGGAGTAATTATGCGTCGGTGGAAATACATTGTACAGACTGAAGAGGTTATGCAAATTATTTCGATACAGCTGTTGTTTTGGGAAATTGGAAGCGAGTCGAAGCGATCAAGAAGAAATAAAGATTCAATCCTTTGGTCAAAGGGGGAGCTTTCTCAACAATGGAAAAAGAATTGAGCAGCAAAGACAAGGAGTCTTCTGCGAGTTTAATTTCAGATGTAAAAGAAGTAGACGGAGCGGAAGAAGCCGAAGATGCTCTGGTCAGAGAGCGCCCAAGAACCATCCTTGCGTTCTTCATGTTCGGGTTTTTGCTCTATGCTACATACTCGTTGATTATTTCTGGGGCTCAGGATATTCTTCAAGGAACTCTAGTGCCAACTTCTGCAGTACTTATAGCAAACATTGGGCCATATTTTTCTGTGACTTTGATCGCTCCGTATTTCGTTCAGCGAGTTCCTTATTTTTTACGCGTGTTGACCGTGTTTCTTCTCGAGGCTTCAGGATTAGTAATGGTAGTCGTTGGAAAGCATGTTAGTGTTAAGTTGGTTGGTGTTGGGTTTTCTTCGTTGGGATTCGGTCTGGGAGAGTTATCTTTCATTGCACTGACTTCTTTCTATCATGAAGCAGCAGTTAGAGCCTTTTCAGCTGGTACTGGTGCAGGAATAGCTTTGGCGCCTTTATATTATACCGGTGAGTGACCTCGCTTTTCATGCCGTAGTTTTCCATTCAAAAACATGTTTATCTAACCGTAGCGACTCCCTTTCATCTCTTCTCTCTTCTTGATCAGCATTAGATATTATTCGAGAAAAAAAAGAAAAAAAGAACCTTTATGAATTTTATTATCTTTTATAGTTCGTATATTATTCCAGTGCAGATCCTAAATTTATTTTCATAATACTGGCATGACAATAGGAAAAAAGTTTGGAATTAACACCGCTTTTCAGGCTTTATTTGAAGATAAAAAATATCGACGCGAGCGATGAAATTAAATAATTCTCTCCCTGTGCTAGTAATACCAAGTTAATAAGTAACTGAGAAATAATTTTAATGGTAACGTAGGTCGTTTACACGAGCAATTTTTCGTTTATTGTATAGCCAGTACAAAGTAATTTAACTTAAAGTCATAGTTTTGGTTTTCTTATTATGTTTTATTCCCGCGCTAACTACTAAAGTTTACAGTTGCTACTCAAAAACGAAAATGAAATTTCAGTATTTAGTCATAAATTTCAAAATATAATATATTCAAATATTCCATGTATGGTTCATTGTCACTGTTCATTTGTCGGAATTGCTTGTCACAAAAAGCAACTATAATTCAAAGAAGACGTCAAATTTCGAACGACTTCAAGATTTATGAGTGAAAAGCACTGAAGAGTCTCGGCTTGTTATAACCATTATTTCGTATTAAATTTTGTCATTGGGATGGCTTTTAATTCATTCGCTATGTATTACTGAATAGCACTCGCTTAAGCACAAAAATTGTAATATATGAAAGCCTTTGGTTAGCACCGTAATTTAATAGGCTTCTTATTCGCTCTTGAGATGTTTTGAGATGTGTTCTTAATTCTAACTTAGATTATCAAAATCACAGCGGCTACCATGCCTGAATTCCAAATTTACTGACTTCGGGACCTCTAGACTCATAATCAGGCCACACCACAAATCACTAAAATTCAGCTCTAACCACAAGCAAAAACTGATAATAGAAACTAATTCAAGTTAAATGAAACTTGTGCTTGTTGTTATGATGCTGCTACTGTTTTCTTGGAAAAACTGTTAATAAACCTTTTTCCTCTTCCATTAGCAATGACTACCTGGGCTTGTATACCACCAAACACAGCAATATCAATCATGGCATTCTGCTTGGTTCTCTTGCTTGCCTTTTATGGGATCATGGAACGTAAACACACAGACATCCAAGGCAGCCAATCCCCACAAGGAAGCTACAAAAAAGTCCCCTACAAGCCAATGGACTCCGAAGAGGACAAACCACGCCAGGCTTTGACATTCTTCGAAAAAGTGAGGCTTGTGAAAGATGTGTTGCCGATCATGTTCTGTGTTATCATAGCATGGATTGCTGAGTACCTGATCATCCAAGCTGTCATTACAACTATAGCATTCGTCGACGCCCCATTTCCGCCAAGGGACCATTACCAGTACTATATCTTTGTATTTCTTGGAGGGGAATTCTTTGGCCGATCATACTTGATCTTCTTCTCATACATCAAACCAACCTGGATCCCAAAGCTGATTATCAGACGCTTGTGGGTATTAGCAACTGTAGAAGTGTCCATCCTCGTTTTCTTCATATTCGCAGCCTGGTACCGATTCCTTCCAAGTGTGTCTTTGCCTCTGGTTATCGCGTTTGTTGCTGGAGTTATCATTGGAATAATGTACGTCAACATGCTAACTGTTTTCACTGAGATCGAAGATGATACACAAAGGGAGTTCGTTCTTGGTTATGCCTCGGCTGCGACAGGATGTGGAGCATTCACTGCAGGTCTTCTAGGCCTTGTTATCGAGCCTTGGTTACGTCACCATTGCTTGAAAGTTGCTATATCGAGCGATTACTGTTTCACTAGGTCCATTGGGAGACCCAGCTCGTGTGGAACATGACATAAACATTGAATCCTCCTATGCTGTTTGAAGTGCAGGACATTCAGGCAGGTGAGAGGAGTAGAAATCTCACATAGATAATATCAGATACACATATAGATAATATGGTAATCATACTGATAAAGCCGGGATAAGGGGAATAGGTGACTGAAAACTGTTTCAAATAAAGGGAAAGGGGATTCCGCCAAGTTTTTTGGGGATATGGAACCTGCATGGATTTTTATTTAGTTTATGACTAGGAAACTAACACGAGCTCTAAAAGAACTTTTTCCAATCCAATTGAGTGACAGCAAAACAAAGGCTCCATTATGTGTTCATACATTTACTGACGTGTGTTCACCACGTATAACCTCCACTCGGAACCATTGTTCAAGTTCGCGGTCAATCAATGGAATTCGGAAGTTTTTACCAGAGTATGAAATACGAAATTATATCATGAAAAAGTGATCTGATAGCTCTTTTATGCAGTATTTAATTAAAAAAAGAACTATTTGCCAAGCAGTGGCAAGGACTATACATTATACTTGGTTGGCATCAAATTATTGAAAGTTACATAGCGATTCAGTTTCTACGAAACTCGAAAACTCAAATAGCAATACTGACGTAATCCAGGGTGTGACAAACCCCTAGAGAAATGATTAACTAGTTTGTTGAATCTCGTCATGTTATCGTCGTGACTCTTTTAAGATATACTTAGGACGTTTTTAGGAAGAGTAAGAACAAAGGAAAATGACTCTCTAGAGGTTTGTCACGCGTTCAATTGGCAAAACATTGTGACGCGTGAATTAGGTGTATACCTGGATATCTGATCAAAGTAGACATATTGGGAGAAGTTGAATAGAAGTTGGGGATTAGAAATGACCAACAAATGCAATTGATATGTATAGGTTTAAATGGGTAAATATGACCAAAGATATATTACGAATTAGTAAATTTCATTTTGATTTATATTTTCGTCAGAAGAGTGAAAACCCTATATGTCAGTATAAATGATTAAATAATTACATTAATTACTCAAACTACATAGGGTCATGTGTGATATCTAAACTGATAAACAGTTTTGGTTTTTTTGCCAGTTCCGTCAGTCAATCAAAGCTCAAAGACTTCGTCCGTTATAATTGATTTTGACGGAGGCCAACAACCAAAAGCCAAACGTGCCACACGTAGGGTTACTATATTATATTTTACTGAAGCATACTTAATGTCTGGGGACATTCACAGTCATTGTGATAAGGTGTGTGAGCGTTTATGCTTTTGACTGGATTTGGATGCTAGATGGCGAAAAATTTAAACTTTCTATATCGAAAGAAATTCTGCTGGCTTAGCTGTCATATCCAAAAAAACCTTTCCTAAAGTATTTTTACCTTCTTATGAAATACTTTTGATTTCAAGATACGGCAATTTAAAAGTTTGTTTGAATAGACTTTCTCTGAATTGATTTGTTATCAATGTGATATTTCATTACATGCACTGATGACTGTAAGATGTGAATGGCCGATTGGTTTAGTGACAAAATCCAAATCGCCGTATGAACATATAAAATCCAACCCCGACATAAAGATATTGTTTCATGATTAATCAAGTAAACTCCGAAAAGGTCTATTTTTTCAAACAGATAGGTAATCACATTATGTGTCACTGATGCACAATGTTCATTGAAATATTCTGTTAGATATATATTTATCATTTTGACTTTATTTATTTTATTATTTTAATTCAAAAGTGAAAGGAATTTGAAATTCAAGTGTAGGAGGAAATGTTACACAATAATTTCACACTAGTGTACTTATCATTAGAAACTTTGCACCATCACATGATGGTGGGCATGAATTGAAGGAGGCAGGAAAAAAAAAAA
>OCZR010186784.1:2421-13251 GCA_900234385.1 Anemonia viridis | reverse complement strand
ATTATTATTATTATCAAGGAGGTTGTTTAGCATTCATCTCCCTGTACATGAGATGACACGTTTGAGAATATTTGTTATGAATATTACAAATTATAATTATTAATAAACAATAATATTAATTCCATACCCATAAGATGATCCACAGCTGGTGGAAGATTCGTTACTTGATGTTATCTGTAAAAAAATTAAACAAATAATATTTATTGTAATCAATATCAATGCGATTCAATAATAAATTGTACTGTCAAAAGATGTAAGTTTTATCTGGCAAATGTACTGTACTTACAGTTGAAGAGGAATATGAGCTGTGAAGAGAAAGAAACAAATGGGTTTGGTAAACAAATATTAAGGTAGCACTTGACCTGGGAGGAGGGGGATGGGATGGGGATTGGATGGGAGAGGGGAGAGGGGGAGATATTATTTGTACTGTACTGTACCTTCTTGTATTGGTCCTTTGCCATGTACCATCTTCATTCTTTTGTTCAATAACCAGCATCTATAATCCAATGATGTTTTTATTGTTGAATATTACTCAAGCTTACAACAAACTCAGTTTTTGCAAGCCATAAATTACTGTATATATCACAAATTGTCAAAAGCTTTGCTGTTTTACTGGCCTACAGCCAACAGCTTTGTCAGGCACAGCCTCTGTCTTGCTTATTCATGGTCTCATACTCAACCTAATCCAGGCCAACAACAGTTCTTGAAAAACAGCCAGTAAGCGGACAATGTCCAGCAAGAGTTGGGATGCAACTGACTGTATTTGGTCCATTTTTTTCCTTGATGGTCATTTTGACCAGTAACAGTATCAGTGACTTACTAGCCGTTAATTCAAGCCCTGGATATTTTTATAATAAAAACTCCTACCTGTCCTTGATAGAGACCCACATCCTGAACAGTCTGTTCTTTATTGCTAAGAAGTTCAAAGGTATCTCTCATGTATTTGTTCCATAATCTTGTTTCAGTTTCTTTAGGGATTTCAAATATGTCTTTCATGACGTTTTCAATATGTTCTAAAAGATAACAAAAGAAGAGAAATAAGCCAGGCTAAGCTTTTCAGAAATACTGTATTACTGTGAAGAAGAAAATCGAAAGGAAAAGGTTACTTTTATTTCTAAAATAATTTTCGAGGAAGTCTTCAAAGCATATTTCTGTTACTGTATTTACTTGAATAAGCACTAAAAAGGCACTCTTTCAGTTTTTAGTGTTCCAGTCACAGTGCTTATTTGAGCACAGAAATCTTCCCACATCACAGAGTGACCCAAATCTTTTCATTTCTATGTCCCATTTTTCCTTCCATTTATTTCCATTTAAACATCACTAATTCACTAATTCTAATACCTAAAGTATCTGCTTTGCTGAATTGATGTGTTACAACTTTCTCCATATTAGAGTTCTGACACAGCTTGAACTCAATCAGGTACACCTCGACCTTACAGTGCTTGACATACATGCCATACTCTACAACTTTCCTTGGAATGGGTGGTTGGTTTTCCACTATCCCATACCAGGCTAGCAGCTTATTCCAGGCCTCTTCTGGGACAAGGTTGTAGTAAAGCTCATCTATCAGGTGTTCCTTAAGTGTAAAGTTTACATCACCTTCTATAAAATAAGGTGAAATACGGACTGTGAAATAAGGACTGTGGTACGTGGATTTGAAGGGATAATGGAATCTATATCAATGTTTACCTTTGAAGAGATTAGAGTTATCTATTGGTCCAGGGTTGTTCACCTCTTCTCCAACATCGTAAATATCCCAGCTATCGTATCCAACATATTTTTTCCATTGTTTCAGCCAGTGACATTCAATCAAGTACCTTCATAAGATTATCAAATGCATATAACGAAAGTTAAAGGCAAACGAAAATTAAATGTTCAGTACATGATTCCATTCCAGATCCCTGATCATAATAAAACATCTCTTATCTCTTATTCTACTGAGTATTTTCTTAATTCATCAAGGATTCTACTCATACTGTTCCTCCCTCTGCAAGATCAAAACACACTAAATCCCAATTCAAACAGTGAATTAGCCATCCTCTGACTTTGATTGACACAAAGGTTGTCTCAGGGTTCCAACAAAATTTGAAGGTCTCTATCACTAAAGAGAGAGATTTGAATTTTAACGAGTGTCAAGGTTTAAAGTTAATTATAGCTTAGGGCAATACACTGATTCTAAACAGACACACACACTGATTGCCTGGATTGAAGGGGCAAGATCACTTGAGGCTAATCGGTCATCTTCGATTTGTGGAAAGGTGGCTTTTCCAGTATTATATATTGATGAAATTTGACAAGAGAATAAAAATCACATAGCTCACATACAACTGACGAGCCTCAGTCTTACCCCTTCAATCCAGGCCCTCTGTTTGCGTCCACCCTGTTCAGAATTGGTGGGTGAGACCATCATCACTGGTGCAATCTCTTTTAGAAGTGCATGCAAGACACTTTTAGGAAGCACTCTGGTGTTAATGTTCTACCAAAGTCTTGATGTAATGACAACACATTGATTGTGAACTATTAATGTTGGTCATTAGAGGCTAATACAATATGAAGCTGTTAATTAAGTAGAGCAAGGAGATAATGCAACTGAACACTTCAGAGATAGATAAATAGCATAGATAAAGCTTCAGTTATCAATGATCAAGGCTAGAGATTTTTGATTGACAAATGTCAAAAACCCGAAAAATATTCAAGTTGATGGCCGCAGTAGAAATGATAAAATATGCTATTGAACTTTTACAATATTACAAGCTACTGTTTCTTCAGTGTAACATAAATATGACTGACAATATTGCTTTTGCTCTTTACTTCTTCTTTTTGACTCTTTCTGTTTCTATTCGTTTCTTCCCTTCTCTTGAAGAATATACAAAAATGAGGAATTTTAAGTTTTACATTTATTTCTTGAAAAATGATTTAAATACCTTTTAACATATGAAAAATCAAAGTCTAGACAAAATAGATGCATGGCAACCAAATGACTAAACAAAAACTCAAACACAATCAAAAATTAAATGAATAAAGTAAACTACATCATACGTCCAACCCAAGTTAAAAAGTTACATGTGAAACAAGCTCAACCTTGCTGTGTCACATCAAAATCTATTTGTAATACAAAAAAAGCTTAGCCTTTAAGGCTATTAAACCTGGAGTTTAATGAATGTGCTTAGCTTAAAAATTGTCGTTTGCTAAACATGTCGAAATAATTCTACCGGTAATCTACCGGTAATGAATAATGTTTCTTGTCCCCCCTTTCCGGTTTGGGTATTTCTAAAATATAAATTGGTATAGCCTTGAAAGACCTAGAAATCCTATTAAAAAGCAATAATATGTTATTCTAATGCTTTTTATGTAAAAAAATTCGAGGATAAGATTCAGCTTTCCTAAAAAAGCTAACAAGAATGTCAATGAACAATTCAAAAAGCACTTCCGTGAGTGGAAAATTTGCCGGTATCTGCCAAGATAAAACACTCACTGTGGACCTTTGAGGAGCTTAATAATCTTACCAAGTGTCTCCCTTCGTTAAGGGTTTATTCAGCAAGGCGGTTATTTCGTTTTTTTGGGTTTCAAGGTCCGGTATTGAGAGAGAATTCGTGTCATTCTCTTCTCCTTCTTCTTGTCTTGCTGCTTCGGCCATCTTGAAAATTACCTCAAGCCCTCCACCAAACTCTCAAACGAGGCTGTCATTGAAATATTCTAAGGGGGAGGAGACGGTGGGGCATGTTCTGTTACTTTAATTCTTCAGGGGTACTACACCCGGGAATTAAAGTAGTAGTCTTATCTTCTTCTTCAAATTTCTTTTCCACATTTTTTTATTATTTTCTTAAATGTATATATGTAGGAAACAGTTTGCAAAGGTTCATTAGGAAGCAAAACAGCCCCCCCACTAGAATGTATTTTGGGATTATATGCTGCCCAAGTGAAAGTGAGAGTTTTACTCCCATAATCCAAAAATCCATTGCATTTGATCCTATATATAAACTTCCAGAAATTAATATTTCCAAAATATGAAATTTCAAGTGCCTCGATTTTTGAAAATATATTTCATTGACCAATGCATTTTATTGGAATTTGATAATTTTTTTCTCCTAATAAGTTGGGTTTTTTTGTACTTTATATGAGGGAGGTGTTTAAACATAATATTCAAATATATCAAGATAGTTAATTAAAGATAGTATATCTAGAAAATTGATCTGTGGAAAATGAATCTGAAATTGCAATCATAGTGAAAGAAAAATATGAAATGGAAAATAAAATCAACATTGAAATCTTGCAATACAGGACCATAAATTAGAGTATTTTTAAATAGTGCATAACAAACCTCTAGAGATTCAACACAATAGTTATTCGTTCCTCTAGGGGGTTTGTCACGCTTGAATTGGGAAAACATTGTCACCCCATAGATTAGGTGCATTGCCTGATTGATGGCAGTCTGTTGCTCTATTCCATGTCAAAACTGTTGTCTTGATCCGCTCATAGCAATTAAAGACAGTGGCAACATGTAAAGCAATTAATTTTATTCTTCCAAAAGACATCAGTGACAGTTTTGGAAATATTCATTCTGCTGCTACTTCTTTTTAATAGAATTTTTTTAAATTAATCTTGTTGTTTTTGTTTGTTTTATGAATCATGAGATTTAAACAAAAGCAAGATTCTGAATCTTCTCATAGGATAAGATCTATAATATTATGGGTAAGTGTTGTCTAACCACTAAAACCATAGAGAGATGGAGATTGCCTAGTGGGGTAGATGGTGGGTAGATGCACACGTAAGGTCCAAGTGAGTTTAATATAATCTTATTTGGCAGAAAAAATATTCACTTTGACCAATAGAATTATCTGGCACATTGCTAGCTCAACTAACAATTCATGGCTACTCAAGACTTGTACTGGGCAGTTGTGACTTCATTTAACTACATAAATAGCTATAGATTAAGCACTGCCACTGATTAAGCCGCCATATGAGAGAAATTTAAAGAGCACTACAGCACTGAATTGTGTGAATACAGTACGCAATAAAGATTATGATTCCCATAAACATATTGCTCTATCTACAGTCTAATCTGTGTTAGGATGTGGAAGTTAATATATATTTGTAAATGTGTTAGTTAAATTCTGTATAACTTGAATGACTGCCTGTTTCTAAGAGTAAAAGAATTTAGCTAGCCTTCCTCATTCACGTTAGCCATATTGTGACCAATGGAATCTCTTGTCAAGAATTAACGAAAGCCAGTCTTTTACATAACATTCTTTTTCTGTTTTTCATAATGATTCCTTGTTAGAGGGTTACACCAAAGCCCAGCTTGAATGCCATCTCTACAGTATTCTGTGGAATTGAGCTATGATAGCACACATAAAATTCTTTGGGATGTTCACCTCCAAAAAGACGTCTGAAAAGCAAACAAACAAGGAATTTTCTTGTATTAGCACAATAGACATTTTACGACAAGACACAGAAGATGATGGGCAAACCACACCCCATGTTTACAACTTGAAACGGTATGAAAACGAAGACGAATGTTGTAAGAATATTCATGCTGCTTACCCAATAACCCAGTATTTTAAAATCGTTGAAGATTTTTTCTGCTCCGTGTTACTGTCAGGAACCCTGTGGAACTGGACTCCATGTTCTATGACTCCTTCTGGACCACAACTGGTGAAGAACGATCTGTCTTTGTTCTTACTGCTGGATGTTTTTAATCTCTGGAAAATCAAACAAAAGAAAAAAGTGAGGTTGTTACATTACGATATCGCAATGGAAAACTTGCCCTTCCCACCAAGGTGCTGGCTCTCGGTCTCAGATTCCAGATGGCAGATCTCTGAGAATATTTTTGAAATAGCACTGAATAATAGTCTGATAACGACGCTCGCTGATCAAAACATGACAATTTGAAAATGAAAGAGTTTGAGGTGTGGGCGCAAAGTGATCCCAGAATATAAAGGCCTGTGCACGAGCGATTTTTGCGGCGAATTTCACGGCGATGAGAAATCGCGCAGGTGAACGACCGTTTTCTCTGCGGTTATGTGACTGATTCATGTCGCCGCGACATCGCTGTTGTTACGGATATCTTTGGTTTTGCTGCGTTTTTTCCGTCACCGTGAAAATCGCCACCTTTTAATTAAACCTTTAAGGCCTAATTATACGGCACGATTTTGCAGCGCGCGACTTGACGTATACGGCAAAATCAGCTCAAAATTGTGTCGTGTAAATGGTTCTAAAACAGACGTACACCGCTTCACTGAAGACTTGTCGTAGAATTTTAAACTGTGGCTTAAAATCCTACGACATACCGCATACGACAAGTCGCGCACGGCAAGTTACATGCCGTGTAAATCAGCCTAAAGGTTTAACTAGTTTAAACGGGTTTTCTAAGTACTACATACCTGTTTATAATAAGGAAGAAACATTCTGCGAATGGTCAGGCAGGTGTTGTGGAAGGTCTTGAGTACCTCAGTATGGACAGTACCACAGCGAAACGTTGGATCGTTTGAAATGGGGCAGACTAACACACCACTGAACGAATCAAATGTGATATAATTGAATAGTGTGTTTTCTTTACCACTTGTCAGCCTGTAAAAAGATACAAGAATAACTTTCATGTTCTTGCGTTTTTCGTGCTCCTTTGATAGAAGTGACTCAGAGATTCCACTTGGATTTTTTAATTCAGTTGAGTCCTAAAGACCCGTCACTAGCAAATTTAGTGCGCGATTTGAGCGGCAATTTCAATGGCCATTTTGTCGAGAGCCAAATTGCAGGGAGTTGCACTAAATTTCGACCAGGTTTTGAATTGGCGGCGACGTAGCTGCGATCTGTGAAATCGTCATGAAATCTCCGCTCAAGTCGCGCAAAGTTGCAAGTGTAAACGGACCTTAAGGTCCCCAAGCATTGTATTGTGGGTCCCAATCACCTTGATGCAACATTGTGCGCTATATTGCTGGCAAGGTAGCTAAGTAGGATCGTTTTCTACTTCAGCGACATAAAGTACAACAAATTGCGTCGTAACATGGCTCGCATTATCGATTGCCTGAAACAGTGCAAGCAATGACTGAGTATCTGAAGCTTAATAACGCACGGTTTCTGGGTTAGAGTCAAATCTTTCCTTGTCCAATCAAGACACAATACCATCACGGCCACGGCACGCCAATCATTTACCTTAGAGCAGATTTCGCAAGAGTGTGAAAAGTCACGGCACAACGTACGATTACATCGGGGCGCGGACACCGCATGTCGAATGTTTTCATACACGTCACGAATGTCGAATGTTTTCATACACGTCACGACACTGACACGGTCACGGCTAAGCGCGTTCCCTGCCGTAAGTTTTTCAAAGTCATCATACGAAAACTGCTCTATGTTTTTGACAGTCATACAAAACACTGACCTTCTCGTGCACTGTAACTTTTGGACAGACTTTAATACAATAGGTGCGAAAAGGAAATCGAAGTAGGGAGTGTGATTAGTCCTTATTCGAAGATACAAACCTACCTTGAGTTGTGTGAGTGAGATATCTCAAAGGGGCTTTCCGTAAAACTTTTCCTGAGAGAACCCACTGACAGCAGCGAAGACAAGGAACGGAATGACCTCAGCTTGCCTTTAGCTGTCAGACTATTGACACTACCAGAACTATCAGACCCTCTTCTCTTGATTCCTGATGGCAGACTACCACTGTCTGATGAATCCAGCTCATCACCTGATGGGAAGATGATAAGGAATATTCAGGATTAATGAATTCACTGACCCTCCTCCCTCCTCCAATATCATTGGTGACCCGAAGGTATGACTGGGATCTTGTATTGTATAACAACAGTGGCAGCAGTAAGAAGGAAGTAATAAGTATTGGCAACAACTCTTATCTTTACCTAGAACTGTAACTGGATGCAATAGTAACCTCAAGATGACCAAAGATAGAGAGGGGCCAGTTGCACGACAAGATCAAACGTGCAAGCTAAATTATTAAAAATCTTTCCCACTGTTGTCCTATATAGGCCCATTGTTGCGATGACGGGAAGGAGGGGAGGAATAGAAGTTTCTAGAATATACAAACCTGGTAGCTTGAGGCTCTCTAGACTGCCATGTTTTCTTCGCTGGGGTGGAGTCCCTGGGGTGGTCAATCCCAGAGAGTTACGTTCCGAGTTTGAAGTTACTGATGATGATGAGAGCAGACCATCTGCAGAGGAGATTGGTGGGCTTGGTGAACTGCGAATACTGTGACAAAAAATCAATAATATTAATATAAACAAACTAGCAGACTACAGTAGCACAAATCCTGCATTCTGATTGGCTACACTATAAGCTATCATGCAATAAAGTGGAATCAACGACCTCATTTTGAAATATTATAGTACCTTGTTTCACACACAGATGCCAAGTCAAGTGCCTCTATCTGCATCAAAGTATTCTTTAATTGTTCTACATAATATGAATCTGGCCCAGGATGACCTTCAGCCCTACAAACAAATAACAACAAAATTTCCATTAGAATATGCCTTCAAAATATCAAAATAATTGTGACTGACAGCACATGAATGCACTACAGTGTCAGCTTACTTTCTGGCAACACCTCCAGCTTCCAGTAGAACACACAACAGCATACGTTTCTAGAAGAAAAAATAAAGAATTTGTTGTCTAATGCAAGTTTATCTAAAGGAAGCAGAGAAAAGTAAGGACTTACTTGTCCCACAATGAGAAGAAAGTGTCTGCCAGAAGGCTCCCTGTACTCTGTTCTGTTGTCTCTGCGATGTCTTCTTGATAAAAATATCTGTAAATAAAACACATGGTAAATTAAATAGCTTTATGAGGATGAGGTTGGAGGAAGTGATAATGGTGCTGGTGTTGATGATGATGATGGTGGTGTGATAGTGGTGATGATGGCAGCAGTGATGATGATGATGATAATGGTGATGGTGCTGATAGTGGCCATGAAGATGATGGCCACACTGATGTTGATGATGATGGCAATGGTGGCAATAATGGTGCTGGTGGTGGTGATTATGATATCAATGGTGCTGCTGCTGATGAGGATGAGCATGATGATGATGACAAAAATAATAAAAGAAAAATGGTTAGTGCTAAATTCTTCTTTACAAATTTTTAAGAGTATACACTTACCTCTTTCCATACAACAAGTTGTCCTATTCTCTGTTCTTGTCCAACATTTAACAAACAATAATATTTACAATATAATAAAATATCTTGAAAATCCTCTGAAACTAAATGATTTGCTAGTAGCATTCCCTGAAAAAGAAAATTCACTAAATTAGTTCAAAAACATAATAAAGTACCAAATATTGCATAAGGATATGAAAGAAACATTTACATTTTCAAAGGAAATAGGAAGTACTTTTGTTGGCAATAAAGTAGATTGCTTGAAATCAAGCTTGAAATGTTTTGCAATTTCTTTTTAAAAGATTCTAAAATCCCCTACCTTATAAAACATGCATGATCCTAAAATTGTATAAAGTCTTCTAATTTGAAATAATTCATCTACTAATTCTCCATAATCTGCAGCCTCTAACTCACTCAAGCAGCAATTGATGTTCACCTAAAGCAAAAAAGAGTCACATTAGGTGGAATGACCAATATCAAGGTTTCACCTACTGGCATTTCAAACAAGCTGTCCAAGGGGCCATAGGAGATAATTAAATGCAATTGTCCATGCAGGGCTGGGCAAATCAAAAATTTTTTAACAGTGGTTTGTACATGCATATTAGCAATTAGAGTAATAACTAGGTCTGTTAGCCATTATGCTCCCATTGTCAGCTATTTAACCGAAACATTCATGAATGGGAGGATGATTGCAGCCACAGAACCCCTTCCCCCCAGATCTGCAGATCTGCCCTCTAGCATGACCTAGATCTCCTTTGCCTTCAACACCCTTTGGCTGGATGTTGAGATGTTATATAGCGAGGTCCTCAACTCGAGGTCCTGACGGGTCCATATGCTTAAAGATAACATACCATGGTTGTTGTTGGCAGGTTCAGCCATCTGACACCAGGTAAGGAATCACAAAGATGATCACTGGTCTTCTCTCTAGTCCTGTTTCCTAGAGTGCTCTCAAATAACAAAGCAAAAAAATGGTCCAGCCTTCCTTTGTTGCCCTTGTCACAAAATGCCCTGCAATACAAATAATGTACATAGTTACAGCTAAAAATAAAATAACGATGCAGAATATCCTTGATGTTCTAAATATAGGTGTGAAGAATTCCAGCAAAGCAGTACCTGTCAACTGATCCAAAGATGACATGAAGTACTCTGCTGATATCAGACATTAGTTTCTTGAGCTGTAGAAGTGATACTCTGCAATATGAAAACAATATGGTATTGAATCAGGGTGTAAAACACTTTGTTCATCCGACTTCTCTTTCGTCCCATTCTTCACATAAGTTATTCACATCCTCCTCATTCTACTCCTTCCCTCTGATCTTCAGGGCTCCTCTTTTTTCTCTTCCGTGTCCTTCTCTATATGCACCTTATCTTCCCCCTCACAAACAGTAGGCGTGAATGGCAAGTTTTGTCAATGAATAGAACAAATTGACTAACACGCTGCCACCCAATTTAAAACATCTTGAAATAAGAAGGGTTGTTTCAAAAATTGACATTATTCCCAATAGATTTGAATTTGGAGGAAACACACATAGCAAGGTGTTAGCCAATTTGGTCTATCATTATCTGTACTTACTTTTCTGATGGCAAACAAATAATCAGAACATG
This sequence comes from Anemonia viridis, assembly GCA_900234385.1. Lineage (NCBI taxonomy): Eukaryota > Metazoa > Cnidaria > Anthozoa > Actiniaria > Actiniidae > Anemonia > Anemonia viridis. The sequence continues at coordinate 2,541 of OCZR010186784.1, read as the reverse complement.
TTTCCCACTCTTATAGTAGCCAATATTGACAAGCTTTTTCTTTAGCATTAATGTTGAGCTGGAGTACATAACAAAAATATAATTTTGAGCATCCTTTTAATCATGTAATAAGCGACCAGT
>OCZR010186666.1:0-10117 GCA_900234385.1 Anemonia viridis | reverse complement strand
GACACTTTTGGGGGGCATTTTTACCTGTTCGATGCTTTTAACCACTTGCCAATACCTACTCCACGAGGGAATAGCAGCTAAAGCGAATTTTTACGAGAAAAGGAACTAATTGCTAAAAAGAAAAAAAAACTAAGTCACTTAATTGAGCCAAATGAAAAACTACTGTTGTTTTTCACTACCGTGGGAAAAGATGGACGATACTATTGAAGGAGGCATAACAATGGGACTTTTAAGATAAGATATTCTTTGCAATTCATCTTAAGTAGAAGATAGAATACTCAAGATAAAAAACGAAAGCGTTGGACAACAAAAAAATATCTTATTTCCGAAACTTGGAAGATATAAGATATAATTTAAACAGTGCAAAAATTGACACCCGGGTAAATGGGAATTCACTTTTAATACAAATTTTTATGGGAAAATTTGGGTAACGATTTTATTGAAGTTCTTCACGATTTACGGTCGTTAACGGCGACAAACGTTCTGAGATACTTTTTGGCAAGTTATAACTAATAAATCTGATTGATAGCAAAGTATTATACATCTAGACTTGTCGGTAAATATGTATGATCTCTGATAGCAGACTTAATCCAGGGATCAGAAGAGCCCAATTTGAAGTATGTGATTTGCAATGGTATATCTAAATGCTTTAGTAAGAATATGTGAGAAAAGTATGACATATATGACTCGTAATAAAGTGTGATTGCTAAATCTATAAATGATTTCTTTAAAACGTCGGGAAATAACAGCCGAGTAACCGTGGGTACGTAGAAGATTAATCTTTTTTTTTTTGGATCGCAGCGAAAGCCAATTTTCACCATAGATTTTCCAACGGTGGTCCTCAAATGGGATCAGTTTGATATTAGTAATATGACATCCAGAGGCAATAGGATTCCTGTTGTTTGTTCAACTTAAGTAATTGTGTCAAGAGCTTCGTAATCATAATGAAATCATGAAACTAAAACTCTATCCTCACTTCGTAAGATAAACTCCTAATATCCTGTATCTAGGTAACGAGTCGTTGACGAAAGAATCTTCTTTGTGAGGCCACGAGAATTCTCCTAGCTTATAAACCCTAAGGTATATATAATAAATACTATTGTACTAGATGTATTGACCCATGGATCTTTTTTAGTAGATGGTGTTGATTTTTACCTCTTATATATGACAGACGAAGTGAAGGTTGCTGGATTAACCAGCGCCTAGCGCCACGGGCCAAGCCATTCAAAAACCGACCCAGATTTGATCGGAAAATTCAACGTTTCATTTTTGAAAAAAAGGTTATTGGAATGATTAAAATGATTTGTTAGCATTTGAAAAACAAACTTTGCTCTTGAAAACTTTTTAATCAAAATTAATTTCGACACGTTGCAATTGTTTGGTGTTCTTGCCTGACAGTCTCAAAGTGGTTTTCCCGTCACTTTTCATAACTCGGAAAAAATAAAGTTTAAGTTTGAAATTAGCCTAGAAAAACATTGCGGAAAGTTATGAAAAAAATGATAGATGGCTTGACAAGGAAAAGATACTAGTTTAGTTAGCTATCCATTCATAACTTTGTGTTGTAGAAGCGTTTGAATATGAGATTAGAAAATATAGATTTGGGGATCAATAGAAGTTCTCGATTCGTTTGTCTTGCTTTAAATTAAGTTTCCAAGTTTCATTCGGATTTTTTAATTCCTAATGCAATAAATGTCATAGAATAAAGTAACTTCCGCAAAAGATATAAAAATTCTTTCTTTTAACCGTCACTGTTCAAGGCAAAGAATAACACAAACCCTTAAGGCAATATTCGTTCGCAATATAACTACAGGTAATACATCGAGCCATTGTGTTGTATAGTAGAACCACGCTATTGTTATGAATAGCTGAGTCGATCAAAAGGGAAACGATTCAGGCATATTTGTTTATTATGAATTCAATCGAACTCTTGTTTTACCAGTCCGCAGACACTGGACCAAGAATCAGGGACCCGTTTGCCGCCCATCCAACACAAACACCCCGAGACTTGGATCGTGGCATTTCGTTCACATAACGAAAACCCGAGTTCAGCTGCTCCTAAAAGCTCTAAAACCTTTGCATAAACAAACCTTGCACACACTCTAAAGCATACTATTTGTGTTTTAAGAATTCAAATGTGTTATTACGTTCAAAAAAAGATCACAGAGTTAAATAGTCAAAAATCATCGAAGTTCTTTTTTTGCGTATCCAAAATAGGAACTGGAAACTACAATATATTGTTTAAAGACAGAAGGTAACACACAGTATTGTTTATAGTTTAAACATGATTTGCGATCAATGAAAAAACACTGGAGACTTCACTATGTATTGTACTTCTTCAAATACAAGATTTTCTAATAAAAGTTCTAAAAACTCCGACATTCGAGGCAAATAACTTGACATATAGAAAAAATATATTTTCAAGTTTTACACCGAGTCATTATGAAGTCGACAAATTTGACGAATTACGCCACAGTTTTAGAGTTTTTGAGCCTTAAATTTGGCATTTTAAAATCAACTTTAAATTTATTAAACCGTTGAGCGGTATCATCCAGTAATGGTATAATTCTTAGTATGATTTTGAGAAATAATTCATCAATTCTTCGTCAAACTACTTCAAGTTTAAAATGAGAAAGTACTTACTTATAATAGTCATCTCGACACAATATCAGCCCGTCTTTGGAGAAGCAGGTCAGCTCGTTGTCAAGTCGTAGATCACATTCGCTACATTTTAAGCAGTCTATGTGCCATGGACGGTCTACAGCCATTAAATAGAATCGCTCTATAATCCTTCTACCACATCCAGCACAGATACTATTCTTGTCGACAGCATTCATTTGATCTGCACTTGGCATCGTCGTCTGGGAAGAAATAAGACGATTTTTAATCTATATTGATGAATTAGAATATATAAAATAACGTCTAATCTTCTATCGACTAAAAAGCAAAGTTAAATATATCGTCCGTATAACATTATTTATCTCCGGTGTTGTAGAAATGATATTTTTCGTGGCGGCTTTCACGAAATAAGCAGCTTTCACGAACTGATCGTAAATAAGTATTTCGTTTTTATACAACACTAAATTACTCGAGTATACAAAACTAAACACACGCTAATGAAATCAGAATAAAGTTCCCGAAAGGCGGGTTATACCAGAGTAAGTCTTAATTTCTTACAATTCTATAAAATTTCTCCTATATTATTATAAAAATAAAATTCGACAATCTGATCATGAAGAAACCCCAATCTAAAGACCTTGTATTTCTAGTATTTGGAGTAAAAGGAATCTCAAAATGACTATATTACCAGGAAATAAGACTTAAATATCACAACAAGGAATTTTGTAAATGAATATTTTTCATTTTGAATTCTTTTTTTGAATGATTCGGGTCTTCCGTAAACAATATATCCATACGCACGTATATTGTATTCAAAAGACGCTTTAATTCTATCCATTCTTCAGCAATTTACTTCTTTAAACATTATTTGCAGCGCATTTAATAATTTTTGATATTTTTATGATTCTTTAAAATTCTCTCATTCGAGGTCACATGGTACAGTTTTGTAAAAAGAATATATATATTGGCAGAGTAATAAGGTTATTTTTGGAATAACAACAGAATATTTTACCGAATGACTTGATTGAGGAGTTCAGAAGTTTGCAGCGCTAAGGCCAATATCGCGCCGAACACATTTGATACCCCGGGTAATTGAGCATGAATATGGAGCTACGAATCGTAGGATTGATTTACAACTGAGCAAGACTCCAAAAAAGAAGCAGGACACATTTAAAACTACATTGGAAAATTTGTAATACATACTAAATTTATGTCGATCTTGGGCTGGATTCCTTGTCAGCAGTGATCTTCAACTGATACGGCTTGGATCTTAGCAGTTATCTAACCATTGAAGTTCATTTCACCGAGATGGTTTAAATTCATACGACACAAGTGCATTTGTTAGTAACTTAGTATTCGTTTGCAAGCATTTTTACGATGAAGGCTGGTCCATACACCAAAGGCCTATTTCTCGAGGACCAATCATAATACGCTCTTTGTGCATGATTGACAAGCCGAGATAAACACAAAAAGGGTTGTTTCATTTGATACTTGGTACTCCCCAAATTTCCGCTTGTGAATATTTGTTTATTCGAAACTGATTAGATCTTTGATCAGAAGTCTTGCGCCCGAAAAGCGCGGGAAACGGAAACCCGCTCATGATATTGCAAACATTTCTCCTAACGGGTTCTAGCGAAAAGGTTGTATTTTCTCAATAGAATGCTTTTACTATTGAAAATCTATTGTCTACTAAGCCCAAGTTGTTTTCCAAAAGATTTCAAACAATGCCTTCTAAAAGCTCAAAAAGGTTTCGGTGAAATCTAACCAAAGATACAACACAAAGGCTCTTTTGAAGACCACGAAATAAAAGAATTCATGACATATGTAAAATCCTTCGGAAATATTTGTTTAAGGAACTTATTGCAAAGAATTTAGAATCGATTATATCGTGAATGTCAATCAAAGTCGATATTCCAAGGTATTTTACTATTTAGGATGAAATACTTCTCTCAGAAGAGTGAGACTTTAATCAAAACAGAAAAAACAAGAGCAAACTAAAAAACTAATTAATAAGAAAAACAACATTCACCGTCGATATGAGAAACAATTTTCCTAGTAAAGTGTTTTCGGAGGTAAAGATTTTTGAAAGGTTATGTGTCAAAATTATGAGAAAAATTTCAGGATTTTTTTTTTCTTTTTTTTTTTTATAAGTTATTAAATATTCACTCTCCAATACGAATCTAGCCTTAAGGACTACAATCTAGTTTTTGTTTTGGTCTAAATTTATTTATTTATACCAACTCCGCCTTGTTTAGAGAAACACAATGCTCAGGATTTATACTCCTCCGACACCCAGAATTCAAAATGAAGAAAAAACGATTCCGTATTTATTAAAAGTCATTAATTTTTTTACTAAAAGAATTGAGAAAAAATACCAAACAAACTCTCATATGTTTTTATGAAGAGATGATGAAACAAAAAGTAAAATCAAAAAGAAATAAAACGCGTAAGAATTGCTTAAAAATTTTCACCGACTGCAAACATTTTCCGCGTTGAACCTTTATTCAAGATATTTTTCAAATTCATATTTTTGTTTTGAAGTGTTCAGCGCCTGTTGAGGCAAGATATTTTATGACAATTCCGATGACCAATGTTTTGGAAACGTCATAAATTTTTGATCAGAATTCAGTTGGAGCGAATGAAATTTCAATCGATTTCAGTAAAACTAAAAAAAAACTTGTCGAGGATTCATTAAAATTTAAGCGTAAAAGCTCTTGACAGACGTTCTATAGACATTTTCTTTATCTAAGATATTCTTGAACGGAAAAATACGGGGAGAAAAATGAGGACAAATCTCCCATCCGTAAAACCATTTGCGAAAATTTAGACTCAGTTGAGTTTAAAATTAATTTTGGAAAAATTGCGGATAATTTATACTTAAACTTTAATAAAGAAGTATTTGATGCGGTTGTGTCAGTGTATTATATTCTGGATTTATCACACTGTGTGCAGAGGTTCCTCTCACGGAACGGTTATACAACTTCAGGAGAGTACTGAGGTCAAGGCATTTATAAAAATCTCGAAAACGGTAGGATTAAATCGGAGAAATAATCGACTTACAACTTAATGAGAGTAATTTTGTGATTACTGTGAAGGCGTTGAAAGATCTGTCATGATTCATGCGGCAATTTGAAGTAGAATTCTTTTAAATGTTAAATTTTTTCACTGGCCGTGAGAGAAAAACAGTTCACCAAACGATGCGATGAATAAAAAATACATGAGATGAAAAATAACTTTGAAAATGAACGATATTGGGACAACGTAATTTAATTTTGGTATGTATGCTACATGACTTTGATTTACAACGTTTCTTGCAGACGTACGAGGAGTCTTACTGCAATACAAGTCCGATATATTAAAAGTTTTTGGTTTTTTTTTAAAAAACCTCTTTGAGAACACAACCAAAGATCCATAAGACGTTCTTCTCAGAGATATATAAAGAGGACTACAGTATCGTAGTTTATGTCGATAAGAGTCGTATCTTAACATCTCAATGCTTGCAACTTGACACAAGAGCACAACTCATTATTCCGCACTTGAGAACCAAGTATTGAATTTTTTCAAGATAAATGATCTGAGAAACCTGTTTGAGAAAGATGTCCGAAGATTTTTCAATCCTTTTCGGAGGTTAAGTAAGTTATTATGTTTTGAGATATGACAATAGACGAACTCATGTCGCAGCAACTCACAGCAATGCAATGAAGATGAATCTTTCAACAAAGCTTAGTTAAACAGCATGGCTCCGAACATTACGCTCTAAATATCGAACAAACGAATATTTATACATTAATATCAACGTTTTTGGTTCTAAACAAAAACTTCAAGTCATATGGTGGCTTGATTAACACTCTCCTGCGAAAAATTGGTTGCACAAAAGAAACCTCGCATTTCGTTGATACATTGGTACACTGCTAGTGTCCTTTCGCGCAGACCCTTTACAATGCAAAACATTACACATTATCCCAATCGATCGTAATTATCACGATTTTCAAAACAATATTGAAAGTTTGGTGAGATTTCTTTAGAGGATACTGTCTAAATACTTAGGAGTGGTGCAAAAGTGTGGCGCACGAGCAAGCTCTTATAGAATTACCTCACAAGTTGTTGAAGACGAGTGATGAGAAGAGTAATCTTCAGGAAGACCCGGAACGCTTGAAGAATGGTTTTGACTAGAAAATAGGGAAAAAATATGTGGTCTGTGGTAATGACAGATGTAAGGCTGGACCACGAAGCTACCGCTTTAGCTAAGAGTACCGTTCATTTATTTAAATAACCATTGTGTTTTGCTACGATTCCATATGGTGCGAATCAAGACGCAGGTGAAACGAAAATCTCTGCTTGAACCAAGAATAAAAATAACAAAGTTAGTTCATCAAATCTATGCTCAGGTCACTAGGTGAGAATCGTAGAATCGGGGAATTTTTTCTATCGTTCTTGAATCGATCCTTTTGGATGGAAAGTGTAAGAATCTTAACTACTGGCTGTTACTGAAGCACTTGACTTGCAAAACAGACAAAAAATGTCCACGTGTGTTGTTTCCGTCGTAGAAGGGTCTCTTTATTCACTGATTCAATTCAAACTTATAGAAACAATAGCGTTGAGAAAGCATAGATAGAAAACTTCACTTGGGTGCCCTATTTTCCTACTTTTTACTATTGTACTAGCAAACAAGAAACAAGGATTTTATTCAGGCGAATAACAAAGGATGAAATCATAGGAAACAAGAGCTGAAAGAAGTGAAATTGTCTTTGCTCGAATTCATACTCTTCAGAGGATGTCATTTGTTTATAAATTCTCTCTCACTGCAAAGCAAAGGTCACGATTTTGATCATCTTAATTTATTATTCTACGAAGAAAAAATCACAAGTCAGTCAGTTTTTTTTTGTTTTTTTTTTTGAGGCGGTAATAGAGAAACTGTAAGAACGGATCGCATTTTGCAATGAATCTTTATCGTTGCACATGTTAGCTTTAAGCTGACGGATTAAGAGAATCGCTGAATATTACAAAATTATTTTGTAGAGCAGGTTATTGTGTTCATTCTGAAAGCAGTGTAGGACCAAAACTGATTGAATTTTCTACAAGCTGTCGACGAAGTTGACTGATAATAGACACTTGGCCGGATACAATTAGTGAAATCAAAGGATTCCCAGTTAGTTTTGATACAGTGTATAAATTCTAGGCAGAAGAATGGATATTTCCTTCTCCTTAGCGGGAAGTGGAGTATGCCAGCTGATTTAGTCCTTTTAGAAGGAATACAAGAATGTTAACCCTACATGACAATCTCGCACGTGCCGAAATCAAAATATGATCTTTATAGCTCATCTCTTCTCAGCTTGCCGTAACGAGAGGACAAAAAAAGTTTACAAAATCCTTTTTGTGCATTAGTTCACGTTCGCGAGTTGTGCTTAAACAAGGTTACTTTTTGTTATCTTGAACAGTGAGACTAAACAATTTAAAAGTCGAAAGACAGACGTTTTGAGGAAACAATGTTACGACGAAATCTCTGTTGAACTTGGTATTTTACACATGTTTCTTTTCGTTTTTAGTTTTGGTTAAAGCTAAAAGAATAGAATATGGCAAATACAAAAGCTACCACTTTAGACTTTCACTTCGCCTAATGGATTTGTAAGACTTTAAAGTCCCAAGTTCTATTCACTGAATTCATGCCTTTGTGAATTTGTTGGTGAGCAGGTCTCTGTCTTGTCTAGTGGTTCGGCTTACTCGCTCGCAAACATGGCAGACTCCCGTTCGTAATTAATAAATTATTGAACAGCAATTAGAGAGAGTTATGTGTGGCAGATACCGAGAATCCAGCTGGGTGTAGGAAAACACAATCGTTCAGCTGTCAAATAATATAAACAAATAACTTCCAATTACTGGCCACGGATGTTCTGAGGATATTGATAATTAACGAAGGAACGGGCGAACTTAACTCGAACCGCCTCGTTTGCCACAAACTCGGAAATTCAGTCCAAAAATAACAATATTTGGCGCGATTAACAATAGACAGAAAATAGCCTAAGTCAGACTCCTAATTTTATCATTTATCTGTGTTTTTCCTATTCTTAGCTAGATAATAACTTTAAGCTTACTGTAGAAGTTATCATATTTTATCTCAACAGTCTTGAAAGAATACTCAAAGTGTGCTAACAGTATGATGTTTATTTTTGTAGATATTTGATGAAAAATGAGTACACTGTACTGTTTACAAAGCGTATTTTTCAAGGTAATGAGATATTACCGGTGCTAAGTTGTGTATCTTAGTTTCTTCTGTACTAAGACTAATTTTCAGTTTTCATTTGATAATATTGACTTAATAATTCTATGTTTGAAACTCGAGTCTTGTCTTTTACTATTAGTTAATTACTCAAGACTTGATCTAGAAAGTTCCAGGTTATTTTAGATTGGCTCCCAGAGATATCTTGATATCGTAACGGTTAAAGTCAATAATTTCAAGGCTCTTATCGATAAACTTAAACTGAGAAACAAGGTTTTCACTTAAGACTCAAACTATTTAACTAAACCTCTTATGGTATCACTTAATACAATTATACGCACTCCAAAATTTGAAAACTGACCTTTTTTATTAATTGAAATTTATCTTAGAATTTCCGCAATGTAACCAGCTTCGAACAGTACAATCTTGACCGTTATCGTCCCGTTATACCCTGATCAGTATACGTTATCTGGCTAGTTATCCTATTTAGATAAAAATCTTTTTAAACATAAATAAAAAAAATAAAAAAATAAAAAAATTCGCGCTCAACATTTCGAAGTCTTAAAAAGATATCTTAAAATGAGTAAGACCAAATGCCTTGCCAAATAATTTTTGCTAGTTTGCTCTCCCAGGAAGTTTACAGGGGGTTTGCGTTACTCAGTCCTCTTACAGGTTACTGATTCGCTTATTTCGCAAGAACCCTACGGATAGCTCGGTTGGTTAAGCCATAGGTCTGTGTAGAAGGTGAAGTCGTGGGTTTGACCCACTTGAACAGATCGTACGCAGGCACGTTAAACAATCTCAAATTTGGGATGTTTAAAAAACCTCTGGTTGTACTGCTCGTTAGAGTAGGAGACTGTAAGAAGTACCGATGTCTACTTCTGGGATATTTAATGATATAAGACTTGGGAGTGTAAACTGCATGGACTGGCTAAAGGCACAATTACAAATCTCGGTGTAAATCTCCAAAGTCATGAATCTGGCTGTATTTGCGTTTAATGAGTTTTTACTCATTCAGAAAAAGGAATTTATTTTATTTATTAGCGAGGATCTGACAAGGAATCGAATTAACTAGGGACCTTAGCCACTTATCTGGAATCATATTAATGAGTATAAGATTTTATAAGACCTTCAAACAACCTCTGGGCTGCTGATCTAAGTCAGGGTATGGATAACTCACAGATTGAACCCTGAAACAACCTCTGGGCTGCTGATCTAAGTCAGGGCATGGCTAACTCACAGATTGAACCCTGAAACAACCTCTGAGCTGATCTAAGTCAGGGC
>OCZR010186517.1:1733-11784 GCA_900234385.1 Anemonia viridis | reverse complement strand
GACTATCCTTGACAGAATCTTGAATTTTTACTCCTGCAATGAAGCCAGGAACCCCAAAATAGCAATTTCTTAAAGCTAACTGAACAATAAATCACTGGCAGTCAATCATTCGGTTATATTTTTAATTTACGAAGAATAACATCGCATTAAAGATGAAGTGTCCGGAGTTGGGTACCGTCCGGAGTTAGGGCAACATACTGTACCCTTGCAAAAAGATCTAGTGTACATATATTAATAGACAGAATAATATTTATTCATGATTCAATACCTTTATTTTTGTTTTTCTTGTAACCTTCAGGTAATGCTCATCTCCTTCAGGCTTATCTAGAATTGGGATTGAAATTAGCAGTAATCATATTTACTCTGACTATGACCAGCCACATGTGACAGTCAAATGTTGGCCAATCAGGTGATGTTCAGCCAACACATGGCCAACAGTCAGGCAACATTAGGCCAACTCACAAATTGGACTGCCAAATGTTGGCCAATAGTCAACTGTCTGATAGTCAATGCTCAACACATGTGGGCTGGTCATGAAGTACATGATAACTGAAATTATACCATTGGGTTCTAAGGGTTAGTGACTTCAGGGTATGTTCCACAGTTCTAAACAAACATCTATAGTATTTTATTTTTGTTAATATAATCATCCAAAACTACTTTCCACCAGTATCAGTGGTAGGTGGTAGATCGGAGATGGGGTCTAGATCTAATGTAAGTCATGGAATGACCCTCATATTTTTGAGAGAGACTATATATACTTACTGATGTTTCAGACGTTAGTCCTTCATCAAAGTAAAAGAGCTCTTTTACACCAATGAAGGACTAATGTCGGAAGCATCAGTTAGTATTCTCTCTCTTTACATTGTATAAATTAAATATTCATCACTATTGTTTCTTTAGAAACACCATTGAGCCCATACTAGTTTACCGCTACGTAGTTATTATATCATATTTTTGAGGTTGAGGTAGGGGAGTACCCTGGAATGTCACAGTACTTCGCTACTTTCATTTCTAGGCAGTACAGTACACATGCTGCAAGACAGACTGACGCACACTATAATAATTCTTACCCTCTGTGGCCCACAGGTCAAAGTAAGCCCTACTTTCTTTCTCTTCACCCTTTCCTTTTGACTTCACTTGATTTCTAATTTTGTCTCTTTGTAACTCTTCATCTGACGATTCACTGTCGAAATCCTTGCCCTTTTTAGTTTTCTTATTGTTGGTTTTAGGTTTCTTGCTTCCAACTGGTTTTATCCTAGTATCAGGAAGAAGGAGTTCATCTTGCTTGAGAAGTTTTCTCTTTCGAGATCTCTTGGGCACTGACTCATCTGGAATGAAATCATGGAGCATAATTATTAATTGGATTTCAAAGGGAATCAAACATTTGATAAGACATCTTAAGACTACTGTATATCTTACTTTTGGTGGGTACATTCTGGTTCATGACTGTGGACCGAGTTCATCCACAAGCTTAAGGATTGACTCATGGGCCCAAAACTTTTATAAAATGAGAAAAACTACATGATTGTACAGTAGAGAACCCAGAAGAAAAACTTTTGTTACAAGGGAGAGAACAGGCATCGCAAGACTCAGCCCCTGGTCCTTGATAGTGGAGTTCCACAAGGATTGAACCATGCACCTACATGTAAAATTTTTATGAAAGGATGAAGAATATAGAACCAAGAGAAAAACTTCACAGCGAATGAGCGATCTAAGCGAACGCTGTAAATAAGAAAGACTTGAAAAAATGATTTCAAGCTTCAACGGGAATTAAACCCATGACCCTCGCGATGCTGGTGCTACGCTCTACCAACTGAGCTATGAAGCCAATCTGATGGTGAGTGGGTCATTTTGTTGGGTTCATTAGGCCACTAATAGCCTGAGGGTCATGGGTTCAATTCCCGTTGAAGCTTGAAATCATTTTTTCAAGTCTTTATTTACAGCATTCGCTTAGATTGCTCATTCACTATGATGATCAACACACATCTATCATTATTTCACCACAGTCCTAACCATTCAATATTCACAGAAAAACTTCTGTAGCAATTGAGAAAACACACACCAAAAAACTCAGGCCCTTGGTTCTTGGCTATGGAGTTCCATAAGGATTGGACCTTGGACCCAAACTTTTAAAAATGGGGAGAAAATTCAAAAAATCCAGAGAAAAAATGCTTGTTATGAGAAAGAAAACAGACATCAAACAAATATGACTCCTGGTACTGTGGAGTTCCACAGGGTTGAACCATGGGCCCAACCATTTGGGACCAAAAATTAACATTTTATTATATCACTTTCTGCTACTGTTACAGATAAAGTGCTCGCCTAGTACAGAAATAAAATAACTGACCTTCCACGATAAGGAGAGGCTCACTTAGGAAGGATTAAATTACTGTAAATAATGATCAATATTGCTTATAACCTTTATCTGGTGTTTTGGATTTGATGGTGTCCACAAAGAAAAGGCTGCTGTCGGCTTTATCCGCTGCTGAACCCCTGTGAATAATAAAATATATTTATAAAACACACAAAGTAAGCTTTATACAGTATCTTAAAAACAAGAAAATATAAAGCTTACAGCATGCTAGCAGTGTACATCAGCTATGTAGAAAACGTATTTAAACGTACTCATAACAATTACAAGCATGAGTTATTAAATTTTGCATCCTTTTTGCTTCAATACAGCATTAGACATGCCATGTTAACAGCTTTAGTCATTCACTATTCAAATATCGCCGAAAAAGCAAAGAAACACAGCGAAATTCTTCCCCCACGTGGAGTACGTATTGCAACACAACCAAAAAACAAAACTAGAAATTCTGCTTCATATAAACAAGTTTTACTAACCCAGTCCGTTCATCTCGTCTAACTTCTTCTAGATATTCCTCTACGTCCTTGATATCTGTTTGTTTTCGCCAGTTTCGTTTAGTTTTTTTACTATATTTTTTCTTCTTCTTCTCAACGTTTGCTTCAGACGCCATTTTGTTTTTAATCATGTTACACAGGAAACCCAAAAAATAGAAACCCGACGCACTTTGAAAATATAAAATGAAGAAAAGAAAAGAAATAAATAAATGGGAATTAACAGTGAATTCCACAGAGTGGCTCTTCTTCCACTGGCTTCGAATTGGAATTTAGAAGTTGATTTTTGTGGAGGGAGGAACATCGGAGAGAAAATCCCTCGAAGCACAGGAGCCGGAACCAACAAAACTGTACGACACAATATTCGACACAAAGGCTTAAAAAAATTCAACAGTAGCATTTGATAAGTTAATAAGGAAATTGAAATATTCCAAATTTAAACAATGTTTTCAGAGTTTTCTATGCATGCACAATAAAAAAGATATACATAAAACAAGCAAATAAACATGCAAATGTAGGTGAGACATAGGTGAAACATATATAAGAAATTACTTCAGTTTTTTCCGAATTAATTCAGTAGAAAATCACTCGTTATAAATATTAAAATAAAAATTATATAATAAAAGCTGCCAATTGACGTTAAAATTTTGTTGTCGATCCTGAAAATTCCAAGTCCACCATTCCAGCCATGGACGGTTCCTGATTTTCCAAAAGAGAAAAACTTTCAAAATTCACGAATTGAAAGCCATAAATGAAATTTTAAAGATTAGACATGTTTTTGCTTTACATAACATATATGCTTACTCCTTCAAAACCTGAAAATTAAAAAATTATTAGTGCAGTCCATCCAAACCATTCTATACGCAATCGTGGATTTTCAAACATATACACACAGGATAATTACCTCAAAAGAGTAAGACCGTAGTATGCATATGAAATGGCTGTCATTTGAGTAAATTTTGGCAAGTACACTCGAGTCTTTTATAGTTTTGCAAAATTGGGTTTCCTGTGTCTTACTCGTCCCAGTCTTCATCATTATTTACTTTCAAAATGGCCGACTTTCTTGAATTTTTTATGACATTTTCTCTCAAAACAAACCCATTTTCTATGCGAATTCTTCTCTAGATTTCTATATTTTTCACTCCTTTATCAATCTAAGGTAATATTCGTTGATGCTATTGGGGTATGTCGCGAAGAAGTACAAAGACAGCGTTGGAAAATGACATCGAACGAGGTCGTGTTGAAGGAAGATGGGAAAATGTCCAGAAACTGGTTGAACAAGTTTCGAGTCGCACAACAAATGAATCAAGCATTGGTAAGCTAAAAGTGTATATAATATGCAGGTTATTGAATATGCTATTTAGATTTTCTAGATAGAAGGTATAGACTTGATTCCTGAAGAGATTGTTTTGTTTTCAACAACTTTTTTAAAGGTCGATTTTAACAGTTTGTCTTGTTTTGACATATATTATACAATCCATCCCTGGTTGACACCTGATTGAAATTAAGCCATAAATTACAGCGATAGAATAAGATCCCTATTGTTTTTTGGTGTAGATTACGTCGTGTTGCAGCTCATTTCGGGACTTCATGAAGACAAAATAGATGTCCAGCTGTTCTTAGGAGATTTAATTTTTTTTGTTTTCACCTCCAAATTGAGCTGCTTTGATGCAACATGCAAGGGGTCTTCATTCATCACACATAATTCATAACCCAATTTCCCTATCTTATTATTAGAAAATCTATTTTTTAAGCCCATTAAAGATATCTAAGGCCCAGTTCAGACGTCAAACTTTTGCCGCGTCGAATCTAATGACATCAAAGAAGACCACCTAATTATCCATTGTTCTCAATGCATTCGACTCGGCAAAAATTCTATGTCTGAAATGGGCCTAACATTCTTTAATATCTCTTTACCAGATTGCTTCAAAACACTTCTCCTTTGTGAAGCTGATCTTGAGATCTATATTAGAGATAATCAATTATTAGGATCTACTGGACATGATCTTGCCAAGCAATTACTTCAGCCTATTGCGGATAAATTGGCTACAGTCACTGAAGCTACCAAGAAAAAGGTTTGCGCAATAGACTTCAGCTTTGTTGTTTGTTGGCACACACTTCAGACCACATGATGTCACTCTTGGGAGTTGATTCTTTCATGTGTAAATATTTTATCAAAAGAACATTTCTCTAGGGAATGACATGTGGTCTGAAATGGGCAATTTGTAAATGAAGCTGAAAAGGTCTAGAGTTATATGGTTGATAGTCCTCCATAAACATTTTTTTTACAGAAAATGTTTGTTTCCACAAATTGTAGGAGGTTGTGATTTCCAAGGGGTGGGAGGGTCTGAGAAGGGTACATACATTGTGTAATTCCAGAAAATATCTATTTTGGAGTGGGAAGGATATGAGGAGGGTATATAGTTATATTGTTTACTTTAAGAAAAAAATCCATAACTGCATACTAGAGAGGGATTGGAATTCCATAGCTTTTGTTGATGTACTAGAATTCCAGAAAATATCCATGGGGTGGTCTAAATGAAACCAGTGCTCAGACTTCAAGGAGTTGTTGTCTGGTAAGAAAAATGACCATGCCATCGCTCTCTCATGTAGGATGAAAAGAACCAAGAAGCAAACATATTGCTGTGCAAAGCACACTTCATGATGGGGAATTTCCAGACAAGTATCAAGCACATGAATGAAGCCAGTGATGAAGACATGACAGTTGATATCCATTCTAGAAGAAGATCTAAGCTTATTGCAGAAGGGTTTGCACTTAAAGGTGATTTCATTATGGTTGATTTACATGCACTGTTATTTGAAATATGTACACTGTATGAAATGAAACACAAATGATCCCCCCCACCAGCAGAAAGTGAATATTTTTCAAGTGCATAATTTGGAACCCGAAACGTACCCAAAGCTTACCCAAAAAACTGCATAATTAGTTGCCAACATCTTATAGGTGTATTCTGGACACCTGTTAGACTTTCCTCGACCTTGTTGGAAGCTTAATAAAACTGTAACAGGACTATTATCAATTTTTTGAGTTATCTGGCTGAATGGATATTAAATGTATGATTACCAGCATGTTTTCATGGTTTCTAATTTTATGTTTTATTGACTGGCAGCTATGGCTCTTGAAGAGCTCCAATCAAGTACAGATCATGAAACCAATCCTGACAATCAAGAGATTATGTCATGCTATGAATGTGCTGGTGACATTGCAGTGTGGTTAATGTCTGGACAAAGGGCATCTATCCTCCCTCATGTAGCTGGGGAAATGACCATGCCGCTAGAAGTTGCTATTCAGAGGGTTCCAATACTCTTGATTAAGTCAGGGTAAGAAATAATGGGTCATTCCCTTGAGAATAAGATTTTTTGTTTGAGTTAGATCCATATTCTTGTCATGTGCATGCAACCATTAAACATTAAGAAATGACACTCTTGGGAACTACAGTAGGACACATGGTGTGAAATAGGACAATAAACAGCCCACAATAAAAAGGTCTGTTCCTACCAAATCCATAGGAATTCCATCAATATACAGGTGTATATTGATCCATTGAAAGAATCATTAACTCCTCACACAAGATTCTTGTTACTAAATTCTTGAATGAGTTAGATTAATAATAAATAATTTAACCTTATTTCTGTCACCAATCTTTTTCAGGAGGCTGTCTTCAGGCGTCAACAGATTCAGAAGCATGCTGAAGGCACTAGAGTCTAAAGCTACTCATGAGTTGAGAAAGGTTAGTTTTAGTGTAGTAAGTTCTAGAAAGAATATACCACCAACACTTGCAAATTCCAGTCCTGATTCCCATGAGGGATGGAGGCACAGACAATTTATGGAACTAAAAACTAATCATATTTGATTTGTGTTTTAGGTTTTAGCCAGGCAATTGGCAGAAGTCCTTCTGCGTGGCATCTGTGAAGATGTGTATGACAAGCCTGTTTATCAAAACACTAACATCCCAGGCTCAACAGCATCCTTGTCAAAGGGAGGTACCAAGAGTGAGCAACAAAGGACTACAGTCAGTGCTCATAATGTCAGAAGAGCAAGCTTTTCCTTGAAACCTGTTGTGTATTCTGGAGACAGGTAGTTATTACAGTTAGTAGCAATATTTATTAACTGAAGAGTCCCAGAGAATGTTCCAAATACAGCTGTACTTGTCTTATTAACATATAATTTCAAGCCAAAAAGTAGGGTACACTCTCTACCTGCAGTGTCCACCACTAAATCCACCAAAATTAAATGCAAATAATATCATTTGGAATTTGGCCTATTGGTGCACAACATATGAACTTGTTAAATATTTTAAAGAGCCGATTTTGAAGTGTGTTTTCATTTCCCTGTCATGTTTTTAGTTTGTTTGTCCCTCGAGACGAAATGGAGGAGGTTTTGCTGCTGTTGCTACTTGAAGATGCCATGGTAACCAAACAGTATACTTAACTTTCAACTTTAAATCTATTAGACTAAGTATTACTCTAGCTATTCATTTACAGCTGTTAAATACAGCTGTACAGGCTGTAAATGGTATATAGAGGATGTTTGTATAAAGTTCTATATGCATCTGTACTATTTGTGTCCAATGTGCACCAAACATGTGCATCATGCCTGTGCTTCCCAAAGGTGTAATTATAATAACTTAGGTTTGAATGACTTGTTTTTCTCAGGTCTTAAGAGATGCAGTGCTAAGTCAATCACCTGAGAAGGCAGAAGAACGTAAATGCACTGTTGAAGAAGCAAACATTGTCTATGATTTACTGGTCATAGCACTGATAAGAAGAGGACAGTATGGAATGCTAGTAGAGGTGGGTTTTTAGCAACTCTGAAGATCGAAGGAAAAGTGGGGTGGTGGGCTATAGACTCCAAATTTTCATTAATAATACGATGTACTTACTACATTTTTAAGCCCCAGCCAGCTACAATACATGTAGCCTCCTACGCAGCCATTCTTAGGCTCATCACTCAATGCTTCCCTTCACAGCCTACATTATTGTACCTCCCCTCCCCTAACACACAGACTTGTGCATACTATGTTTTTTCAGCCTTAGAACTCTTACTAATTATTGTGAGGTGCTCTGCAACTTTTTACAAGTCACACATACAAAATGTTTTGTACAGTATAAAGATTCTGAGCCGTCAACCTTTTTTTGTTTCAGTGCTTGGACAAAGGAATGAAGTTAGCATTTGAGGAGTTTCATCTGTGGTTTCAGTTTGGACTTTCACTCATAAGTGCTGCAAAGGTAACAATAAAGTATTAATAGAATTATTCTACTAAAAAATGTCAACTTTATTTGCTAAAAAACGTTTCTACAGTTTAGATTCACTCATGCTGCAGGGGCTTGAAATACTGGCTGGCCAGTCACAAGTCACGATAATCTTGCGTCCCATAATTATAATTATATTATTATCTTCTAGTATCAGAGAGCTCTCCTTGTTTTACGGCAATGTGCAAGTCTGAATCCTGAAGATGCACTGGTGCCCCTCTACGCAGCAAAACTATGCTTCAATCACTTACACCAAGTAAGCATGGAATAGGATTAATTATGATTCTTATAGCACCCTTTCTATAGGCTGGAATATAATAAGAAAAGGCACTTTAATTTACAATCTGACATGAGAGTGGATAGTACATAAGGATGGTCGCTGCCAGGATTTCTTTGTATCCTCAGTGGTTCTTTTACATCCCTCCAATATTGGATAGTAATCAAGTGTGGAGAGATGGGACTGCCATTTATTAATAAAAGTGGTTATCTGAGCCACATGAAGGTCTAACCATTTGTAGGCACATTATAAAGGCAGCACCTTCTCCTTGGTTATTTCAAGCCCCTGAATGTTGGTCCGGCCATAACTTGAACCATGACGTCTTGCATAAAAGTCTGATGCTCAACCAAGTCAACAGGGCATTGAATAGATGAGCAGTTTTCATATGACTGTGAAAACAGTACGGTCACGGCACGGCACTGTTATAATGGCAGAAATTTCAAATGTTTTTAATATAAAAATCACAGCACTGACACTGCCACGGCAGGGCGCTGTACATTTTACACTCATACAAAATCTGCTCTATTATAAAACTTCATAATGAATATTATAAAATAACTGAAATAACTAAGATATAATAAATTAAATATTGTTTTCTCATCTTGCTTCTCCTAACACTTCTCTCATGTTCTGCCAATGTCATGCAATCTATTTATAGTTTGAGGAAGGTGTTGAATTTGCAAAGAAGGTGGTTGCTATGGGTGATGGCAAGCAATGGTCAGCTAAGGGATACCAAACACTGGGTATAGGCTATAGTTTACTGGCAGGAGAAGGTAAATGTGAGATTTCCTTATAAGCATTCCACTAATAAGTAAGCAATCAATCATATTGGCATATCAATTGGTCATAATACTGGGGCATAGCCCTCCCCCCCCCCACTCCTATCCTGTTGTTGCTGTTTTTGGTGGACATTTTTTTCTTTCAGTTGGCAGACCCCTGATTAAGGAAATCCTCGCTATATGCCCCTGGCCTGTAATAATGACTCTTATATAATTATTCCTTGAGGCAGTAAAAATATACAATCATGTCCCATACTTTGCAGCTTCTTTAAGTGCAGAGAGACAAAAACTTCAAAAGCTGGCTATCGATGCACTAGAAAAGTGAGTAGAACTTAAGATACAATTATTGATGAATAGGTAATTTATACACCGTAAAGAAAGAGAATACTTACTGACGTTCCAGACGCTAGTCCTTCGTCGGAGTAAAAAAAGGACTTTTAATTAGATATACTTATCAGCGAACATCTTGAGAACAGTGACCACAGAGGGGGAGGAGTGTGGTTTGATTAGAATGAAGCAAAATGATAGATGGCCTACCATTATGTTCCTGTGGTGTGCATTAATATAAAGTTGGACAAAGTATGAATTAATGTTTAGTATTTATTGTTTTCTCTAATGTCAGAGCTCTTGATCATGATCCCAATGACCCAGAAATTCTTTTCAACATGGCTTTAACAGAGGCACATGCAAGACAAGTAAGCAGAAAATTGTACCTAAAGACATGGACACATAGTGCAACATTGTACATAAATACAGTACATGTGTACACCTATTGGACATTGTGCAACCAAACCTTGTCCAAAGTTGTGTCAACCCATGATAAACACATACATGTCAATGCACTAACTTGATAAATTAT
>OCZR010186435.1:0-21613 GCA_900234385.1 Anemonia viridis | reverse complement strand
ACGACGACAAGAACGACGAAAAAAAACGACGATAAAAACGACGACAAAAACGACGACCAGAACGACGACAAGAGCGACGAAAAAAAACGACGACAAGAACGACGACCTGAAGAACGACGACAAAAAAGACGACAAGAATGAAAAAAAGGAAGAGTACATGAAAGATGGTACAAGAACGAGGAAAATCTGGAAGACGACAAGAAGGAGGACAAAAAGTAGAAGGAGAAGGAGGAGGAAAACAAAAAGAAAGAGAAAAGGTGCTAATAACTTCAAATGAGTCATTTAAGTAGACAATACGTCCCACTGATTTTCTTTTTTCAGATTCAAAGACTGATAAAACAAAATTGACCACTCTTGATGATTAGATGTTCACTGTGTTTGAATTCCTTTCTTAGGTTCGATAGGAGAAAGATAAATATCGTTTTTTCGTGTAAACAATGTGACAATTACACTTGTCAGAATTTCAAAACAAAAAAACGAGCTCAAGTGATCATGAACTTCATTTTAGAGTTGATTGGTTGATTGATATTAAACTTTTAAGTATGATTTTATTTTGAAACGAAAAGAGTTTAAATAGATAAAAGATATAGATTGAAAATAAAAAAAATCAATATCAGGAAAAATGGAATTTCAAACAAAAATAAGTATCGATTTAACCATAACAAGCAATTCTAATTGAAACGTTCTTTTGTTTGTTGGGCTATTTTGGCCTTGAGCTCATATATGAAAAAGATTGTCCGGTCTAAATATGCTCTTTTATCGATCTCCGCTAATAACTACTACACAATGATAGATTCCTTTGAGTTTGGTATTAAAGTATTTGCCAGTGCAATCGAGGAGTTCCTGATCCATTTGAATTTACAAATAATATATAGAGAGAGGAAATTGGAAACAGAACTGATCCTTCAATATTGATTTTCATTTTTGATTTTCTTTCTTCTCTTCGTTTTCCTTTTTTATATTTTAAACCTTGAGGGGTAAATATTCTCAATCAAGCATTATCAATGGTACGATGGTTCACTACGAAGGGATATAAAAACCTTAATCTTAAAATGTAGATCGATTAAACTTAAAGTGTATGATTGCACAAAATTGGATCTTGATAACGAAACCTGGCCTTAGAAATGATCCTTAGAAATACTAAAGTTTCGTGGTAGATAATATTTTCACCGTAGTAAGATCAAGAGTAACTGACGTTTCGGACGTTAGTCCTTCGACGAAGGACTAACGTCCGAAACGTCAGTTACTCTTGATCTTACTACGGTGAAAATATTATCTACCACGAAACCTTTGTACTAATATCACCGACGCAGTCTAAACTAGTTCCAATACTAGTCGTCATCTTAGAAATACTATCATGTTTTTTTTTAAATCTCCAAAGTATACGTTTCACCTGCTTCCACTCCTTCACCCAAAACATTTTGGCATTTTTTCGCGATAAAATAGCGACTCAATTAATGGTTAAATAGTAACTTGCTTCATAGTGATTAGATCATACAGAATATTGTGAAATGATTATCATTACTTAATGGCAAAAGCAATATTGAAGGCGAAACATTCAGTCGATTATGAAGTTTAGAAAAATAGCTTAGTCTCATGTTGAATGCTATCAGTTTTAATCTTCCCAGTATCCGATTAAAGTAGCAAGTAGGAACATCAAAGGAATTATTGTTGCTGAGAAGAACTTCACTTAGAAGAACCCATGCAGGTCTACTCGGGTGTTGCTTCTTAGTTTTGTGTGTTCCAGGTTTTAAGAATATAACTGATGAACAGTCCTTGTGCACACAACTGATAGAACGGCGAAAGCAAGAAAGTGAAAAAGAGGGGGGAAAATCCCATAAAGAAAGTAATCGGCTTCGACTTAACTTTTATGGCGAGAGTTAGAACTAAGTGAACTCTTAAACCTTTTCGCATAGAAATTTTGACTTGGCAGGCTTTGGGAATAAGCATCAAAAGGACAAACCGGTAAATGAAAGTATTAAGTACAAAAAATTTGAGATTCTTAGAGTCCGAGAAACACTAACTGTAGGATTTGAAGTGGCATTCTTGACATACCTTGTATTAAAATTGCAAAAAGACAGAGTATTCCAAGCCCAGTTTTTCTAGGGCAAGCCATGATCTTCTACCAAAGTCTTTTCCCACCACCTTTTACGGGTGACTGCGCCTTGCAAGTGTGGTACACTCGATGCAGTTCAAATTATATGCTTTTTCATTGCTCGTGCCAATATCTTGTTCCATTTGCGTCATCAGTCTCGTCCAATGAAATCGTTGCTTACAGGAAATGTTTTTATATTCATTCGTATCATGATGCAATTCCTTTTTACAGTAAATTAGCGCAGTGAACTTTCGCCGGTACCCAGTGGGGAATTTGTTTCCTATTTCCATTAAATCTAATGTACTGCAGGAAATTTGCCCTGTCCTTGAATAGAAATACACTCTTAATAGCCTTCTGACAATTAATGCTTTTGAAAAAGCAATCACTCAGTGCAATCACATTCGAGATTGTAACTCTCTCAGTTCAATATGGTTTTTCCGGCCACACAGAACCAGGAATTTTCCATCAATGTAGATGTAATAATAGGATCACTTTTGCTTATCTTTTGTCTTGTTGGTTGCCATACACTTTGAAGCTCTTTTCTTTTGTTTAGATGCACCATATTTTGATCACCGTGTTTACTAAACAAAGGCTTTGCTGAATGTCAATAGGAAGAAAGGCCCATTTGGGCAAGGTTGTCCTAAAGGGTCTGTCGAATCCCAAATATATTTAATTTTTGAACCATAATAAAATTAGAAATTTCACTTTCGTCCCTCAAATATAAGTAACACTTATTCTGCCTCTTGATTAAGACGCCTTAGGACAAACTGAACCATGACCCTTAGGGAAGTCAGTCCATTTTAAAGAACCTTCCAAATTAGTAGTTTCCGAGAGCATAGACATTTGGCCTCGTGAAGAATATCAGCGATAACAACTTCGACCTAAGCCTTGATAAATGGGAGACTAAATCTGGAGTTTCTCTATTAGGACTTCGAAAATAATCCTAAATGTGTATATCAAGAGACGTAGAAGGAACTGTTTGGGGGTATTGCAAATCCGCATAAGATCAACGAAGAGTCAAGAGTTTCAAAAGCGAAAACAAGGAACAGATCACTCGAAAACGGGTAGAATTGAATGCATTACAGGATATAATGTTTTATAGTTTATTCCAGAATTTACTATTCTAAAATTTTTAAAACTTCTAAATATGGAAAGTTCTTTGATAGATGGTTTTACTAGAGTGTTGTGGAGTGGGAAAAATCCCGATGGAAAATCAAAACTTTGTTGACGAAAGCAATTTAGCAGTTATTGACAACTATATACAATTTTATGAAATTATGGATTTTCATCATTAGTTTTTAAGACCTTTCGCTCTCTGGTTTTTCTTTCTTATTTTCCTTTTTATTTCATAAAATAAAACAATGATCCAGTTTTAGAACTCTATTAGGAACAAGTGTTAGTGAGCAGGTGGTTGGATTTTGTCGTAGTGTTCAATTATCGCCGTTTTAGAGCCACATCAATGTATATAGATAACATTGAGAAAAGAATTTCAGTGGTCTTGCATAATCTACGAATTCCTGATCTAAATCCTGACACGAAAGTCATGAAATGAAAAAAATAATATTCATTGTTTGGAAATGTGTGTACGGTGCATGTGTTCTTCTGTCAATGGAAGAATCTGTTTTGAAGTAATGCTATCATATCATTGACATATCGGCTTGAATGTTTCGTAATGAGGAAGTCAAAGTTATGTGATTAACATCATTTGAACTACACCTCGATGGCTTTTGATCGAGCATGACAAAATATCTCTTGATTCCATCAGCAGAGAATTTATTTTGTCTTGAATTCGAATTTGTATGTCAACATGGAGAAAACAAAAGATGTTATTGAAAAAAAGCAATCTTTGATTTTTTGGTTCATTAGTACTCCTGAGCCATGAACAGGGGAAACAGGAAAGGCAAAAGTGATTTGGAGCTAAACCGAAATTAAATTGAGAACATAAAAAATGAAACACGAAGCGCCCTCATGTAGTTTCACTGAGAATTGTCTCAAATCTCATATAGCCATAGATTCAGTCATTCATTTCCGTTTAGTGTTGTATCTAACAGTTGAAACTGCCAAAACATGAGTCAAACTGAAACTAAGAACTTGTAGTATCATTCGTGATCAACTCTACTTTTCAAACTGCGAAAGTAAGGGGGATAGGAAAGCTTAAACGGTGAAACGCCGTTTTTGTCTCCGATTATAAGCTGCAACCAAACAAGTACATCTTTTTCAAACTCTAGAATTGCTTTGTATATTTAGTACTTTTTAAGAAAACAAAATCTGTAACTCATGGTAGCTTGAATTTAGAGTGGAAGAAAGGTTTCTAAAATGGGTCTTTCTCAGATTTTTAATTTTAAACTTACAAAAATATTATAGTGTTTTTATAATCAATAAAACTATCCCACTGAAACGATGGGATTTGTTGGAGGGATTTGTTGGTGTTTCCTGGAGAACGGCGGGTGGTTCGCTAATGCTTGAAATTTCATTTATCAAACAATGGTCAGAATGAATGGATACGGTGTTGCGGGCTAAAAACTGAATACTCTCAAACACAGGAAAGCCAGGACTGCGCCGAGTCATTGAGACTCTAAGAACTTTTGTCTCTAAGTTCAAGTAGGTGTTGACAACAGATTTTCTGCTGGTAAATTAAAAAAGGAACCCTGCTAGATCAACAACAGTGGAAAGCGTCTTCCCTTAATCCCTCAATTTTTCTTCTTTTTTCCAATATTTTCCTTCGATCTTTCTTCACTTCTTTTTCTCTTTTTTGTTTTCATTTATTCTTCTTTTTATATGACATTATATTGTTATTGCATTTGAATATTTTGTGCTATTATTGGTGATCTTAAGTTTTGTTTCCAAACAATTAGTGTTTCAGTAACGTCGTCTCATTTTTAATTTTCTGCCCACCGTCTTTTGCCAAATTTGGGCAAAACTACTGATCTTGTTATGTTCAAGTGCGTGTCAAAAATCAATGACACATTCGGTAGAGACACATTTAAGTTTTTCTTTAATTTCATTAAATAATGACAGTAATAAAATTTCCAATTTTTGAACAAGGGAACCTATTCATTGACATTCATGATATATTATTTTAAGTTGAATCACAATAAATTAGAAATGATATTGGGCTTGTTGTGGTTGATAAATGGGCCAGCCAATAGTGTCACATAGCAATGATAAAATTTTAAGATGATGAACTTTGATATAGAGCCTCTCCCCACACAAAGCTCCCCACACATAGTGTAGTTGAGTTGAGCCATTCCTGTACCACTGAAGTTATTCAGAGTAAGCTAGTTTTTTCCCTAACTCAATACAAGATAGGAAAAAAATTAGGCAACACACGAGAGAAGTTGAACAAAAAGAAGCCAGAGTACAAGAACAGAAAAGACATTTTTTCGGCTCCGCTTGCTCACCTTAAATTTCATATTACCAAATTCGTTTTATCACGGTCTGAAACCGAGGCTTTTGTGGTTGGGGATTGGTGTAGTCCCTAAATTTCTAGTGCTCTCCCTCTTTGGTAAATCTTTTCCCCTTACCGCTGTCCTTTTCATACATTGTCTGATTAGTAGAGCGAGTTTACTTGGCTCGTAGTGAAGCAAGAAAGTTGTATAATATAATGTGTTTAACAGTGTTTAACAGTGAATTTGAAAATGCAACGAGCAAAAGAAAAACAATGGAATTAGTGTCCACTTTATAAATTTTTGAATCAGAAATCATTTTTTGAAACTGATATTGATTCTAAGCACTCTAGACTGAGGATAATGAATGCACCTAGTTCAAAAAAAGGTTATCAATTGGGAAAGGCGAACGGCTATAGGTCTTTATTAATCATACTATATCTTGTACATGCTTTGTATTCTTTTTTTTCCTTTTCGCGAGCCTATAGTAATATATTGATCAATGTAAAGACAAGAGTTTCATGAAACTTTTTACTTTATTTATCCAATTAAGAGAAACTTCAAGTCATGATTTCACAACTTTAGTCATGATAAGTCCGCAAAAGAACACAGTATTAGGTTATACAATGGTCGCTAAAGACCATTCATAACATGAAGGGAAAAAGTGCTGAATACCACATGCACATTCATATATCCATAGATAGAAAACTGCACTATAAGATTGCACCGAAACGCATGGAAGAGCTTTGCCTTAGTTTCACAACTCTATTAAGTCCGCCAAAGAACTCCATATAATGTCATACATTGGTCACCAAAATTGCTAAAAAACACCTAATACTCATCCATTACTTTGCTTATTGGTGTATTTAAAAAGGTATAACAAGGTATAACAAAAGGAACAGTTTGAATGCCAATGTTTACGAAGCCACACTTCGGCACTACGCGTCCATTATCAGGGCAGGTGAAAGTATAACTGAATTTACCGGAAAACCGGAGGCATTTGTAGGAAAAAAGGCCAAGCGTTTTATTTATTTACTTATTTATTTCTTTATTTTAAGCAATATTTAAGCCGCAGAGATTCCCATTTTAGCATAGATGGTTTGAATGGGGCTCTGTAGTAACATTAAAAGCAACTGTTAATTAGGGCGTAGAGATGGTTTTGCCTGTATGTTCTTCACAACTGAACGCATTAAAGTTAGCTAGTATTTCAAGCACATGTATGATAATTTTAACTGACTTGAGGCCGGAATTTATTTTGTAAAATGTTAAGTTGATATTTCCTACATTTTCGAGGAATTTCAGTTGAAGGACGGATTATACAGGCCGCTCCCAGTGAACCTCTCCTATCCGCCCCAGAACATCCTCACTCAACATTTGTGAATCCAGACTTTTAATTCGAATACTAAAGTGCATCAGTGACTTAACCATGCACCTAGGGCAACTGATGAATTACAATCAATTCCTTATATATTACTCATTCTATATGTTATACATATTTTTGATTTGATTCCAAAAGTTCAGCAACCAATGTCTTTTAATTCCAATAACATGAAAAAATTGAATTTTTTGTCATAAAAAAGGATGATAATGATCGATTCTTTGTTCTTGATTAACAGTAATAGCAAATTTATCACAAAATCAACCAATCAACAACTTACTAATGAGGCAACCAAACAATTAACGAACGACCAACCAATAAACCAAATCCTTAACCAAAGGTTCAACAAATACATCCAATAACAAAAGCTAAGGATTAAAAGTCGGCCTAAAACCAAACGACTTACAGCCTACCAACCAACAGACCAACCGACCAAAAACCCAACCACCAACCACCAACCACCAACCACCAACCACCAACCACCAACCACCAACCACCAACCACCCAAAAGTTTCCAGTTTTCTAACAATTTTCTTTCCAGTTAGCCCCCAAAGCATTATGGGGCATGCGAAAGTAAAGAATAAGCAAAACAGAAGCGTTGAAACTTTCGAGCCATTTCAACTCATCGATCTAGTTTAGATTAATTTCCACAACTTTTGAATTTATTTTTTTGTTGCTAATGGTGATAAGGTAAGTCATCGAGAAAGTTTGCTTTTCGTCCTCGTAGTGGGATGAAAATTAACCAGATCAAAAGTCTGTGATAGGTATGTCAATCTTATCAAAATAACGCGCAAATTTGTCGGGGAATCTGTAAGGGTCAGACCAGCAAATTTGAAGTCTGTCAATGACTTATCCTAATCACAGACGCCATGGCGAGGTACGCCGTACAATATTTGCCGATGCCGCTGGCTATAAACGATAGCTAAATATGTATAATAAAGAATAATAGCAGACGCATGTACGATGACGCAAACATTACAAACCCCGTCTATAGCATACAGGCCGTTTTAAATAGCAAAACGAGTGATGATATTGATAATCTAAATTAAAAATCCCTCACTGTCTCAGAAGCATTTAAAGCCTATATATAAATAGGATTTACGTAGGGTTTACTTTTGAATCATGTGCGCGTATGGTTAGGGCGGTAAAACTCACCAGCTGTTAATGCCGTGGCTGATATCCGGGTATAGATTGTCGGCTTTAAGATGGTTGCTTACCATGACAAATATTAGTCAAAAGATTTTGAAAATATTGTGAAATATTGTACAGTCTGAAGAAAAAATTGCCGTAAGCTATTGTATTTAGTATAACTTCATCTAGGGATTCAAAATACAGCTTGAGGCGCAAAATATTGTCCGAGGCTCAACACCATGGGCTTTTTTCACGCGGCGGCCATAATGGCTCAGTCAATGAGTTTTAATTCCCATGGGTCCCCTTGCCCTCGCTTTAAGGCGTTTGCTTTAAGGCGTTTCAGAACGTCCCAAACAAACGTTTTTGTTCTCATGGGAATAAACCTGGCCGCCGTGCGATAAAATATATGTAAAACCCCCCGTCATTTTCCGTCATGAACCTTAAAGCACTGCTAAATTGAAACAGATGGGGAAATGATGTATTATTCCGTCTTTTCACTGACCTGTTCATGGTTAAGCATTTTTCCTCCATCTTGTGACCAAGTAAAGCTGTAAATCCAATTTTTACCCTGCTTCTTAGCGGATGACGCCAATCAGCCGATAAAGATAATAAAATCACCACCACTATCATCATCATCATCATCTTTAATACTTTTTTGTTAGAGCTCGCTGATTATTTTGGCAGCTTTCGCTGATGTGGGTCTGATTTCAATCAAACTTAAAGACCCATTGCCACTTACCGTGATGCACCTTGATTTGTTTATTTTGATATCTCCAACAATCGATAAAAATTTCACAGCAGATCAAAATAGAAATTCCAACGCTCTGAGTAAATACTTAAATCATCCATGAAGACACAAAGAAGTGTTTTTCGTAATTTATTGTCACGATGGAAACGGATTCTGTAAGCTTCCTATAAATCTTTGGATTTTCGCGGACCACGAAATTCATTGATTACCGCGGTGCATCACGGTAAGTGGCAATGGGTCTTTAATAACATTACATCTACTATTTTTTTGCAAACGCTCGAATCACATGTTGATTAATATATTTTTATGGAGGGAGGAAAATCCTCGTGACAATGGTGAAAACAACACATCAAACAAATTCAAATCACACGTGGCGATCGCAGGGTCCGAATTAGCGATCCGAACCGTTGGAGTCACAGCGGTATATAAAATAACGACGCATTAGCAGTCACGCCACCATAGCAACTGATGTACTTTACGATCTATAATAATTGGAAGCCGCAACTTTAAAGGATGAGCCGGTAACTCTCCATCAAGTTTCTTTGGTTCATGTCGTGCGCAATAGCGATATACGTAAATATTTTCTCTTATTTTAACCTTTCGTATTTCCTTTGTTACATAATTTTTTGGCTAAAAACTTTCACATACGGAGTTCCTTTTCCCTAAATACCGGATTCTTTCGCTTTGTTTTACGGTGTTTTCATAGATTTATTATTACTGAGAGGGAAGTATATAGAAATACTGTGATCCATGAGATACCAGACCCGTCAGTTTAACTGAAGGACTTGTTCCGCAATGTCTTATTACATGCTCTTATAATCCTATAATCTTCACTTCTCAGGTCAGATTATAGTTAACAAATCTACCCAACACCGAAGCACCATGTTCCTGGTTTAACGGTTTATGATGAGTGCTTTTTTTGATATTCATTAACAAATATCGACGATTTTCGCTTCGGCCAAGGTTACTTAAGATATCAGCTCGAATAACTATCTCGGTCCACAAACATGCACCTCCCAAACAAACAAACAAACAAACAACAATCAAAAAGCTTTAAAACAACTTGTTTATACAACACGACCATAGAGTGCTTGCATATCCGTGAAATAAAACCAAGTTATTTATTTGCCAACTCCTCCAACTAGTCACTACAGTCAACCAGAACATTCTTAGTGACAATAAACCGGAGACACCAAATGCACAAGGGACCTGAACCAGTAACAATTACTTTAATTATTTCATTATCCGGAAAGACTCTCTGTTTTTGTTTTTGATGTGAGTAAATAATAATTAGTTGGTAACTAAATAGTTTGGTTTTATTTCACGGACATTGTATAGTATGTAAAGTGCGAGCACTGATATTTTTGATACGCCATTATTAGAATTGAAACATGGAAATCTTGCGATGTGATAATTAATAGCCGTTAAATTTTAAAAGTGACTGGCAAGAATGACGCCCAAATAAATGATGCATATAGGGCGTTGATTGTCAGCCTAGCGGGAACGTAGCTTATAGCTTTTGATCTTTGGACGTGTCGATGAAGACCCAATGCCATGAATTTCGCGAGATCGATCTTGCAGATCAGTCAGACGCACTTACACTAAACTATCTCTAAAATCTTTCATCGTTCACTGAATCTGGCCAATTTATAGTTAACTACAAAACAACTAAAAACATGATAATGAATACCTGGGTGGTAAGTGTGTGGTATGCTTTACAGAGCTTTAAATTTCACCAAGTGAATCTAAACACCATATGCGTGCCCTCAAGTGCCTTGTAGCATCATTCCGTGGTTTGCATTCCCTTGGGCGGTCTTTAGTGAATATGACAGATTGGTGCTAAATACTTAAATGAGGGACCAATCTGGGTTTCCTAACGAGAATATGATTAAGGCACCCTGCGTGGAGTGCCTATTCAAGGACGTTTAACAGCAGTGCTACGAGGCGAAAAGAAGTAATTGATTTGCAATCTTCATCGAATTATCACGTAGGTTCGTTTGATAACTTTTTGCTCGAAAAATGATCGAATTTAAAAGAGGATCCAATGATTAGCTGTCTAGAAAAAACATAACATGCAACCTTTTTGGCTTCGTCAAATGCCGCTGTTCCATGATTACACACTCCTGATTGGCCTAATTTCAGCGCTCATTGTTAGCAAATACCAACGGTAAAGCAAAAAATTAACAACTGTTTTCCGTGAAATTCCATTACCTTTCCCTGCAACACAAAGCAAATTGCATCCCACTGATCAAGTCAAGCTCTTTAAATCGTTAGAAAATCGAAGCAAGAATATTACTGAGAAAATACGGACCGGGGTTAACTGAGGGACATGAGATGGAAACTCCATTTTGTACGCTAGGAAAATGGATTACATCAACTAGTGGTGTGGTTCCACAACTTTAGTAAGATTACCAAAGAACTCGATATAAGGTCATATAATGGCCATCAAAGACCATTAATAACGCGAAGCAAAAGTGCTGAAAAACACATGATACTCATCCAAAAAAGACAATAAGAGTCGTCTGTACACAGGAAGTCACCGAAACTATAGAAAAGGTCATTTTGTAGTAACTGACATATGGTTTTGGATAATTAATATTCAGTCAAGAAGGTGACACTTGAGTAACCTGCGTTATAATCGACGTGAAGAAAATCTATCTTTAGCTGTGCACTAGAATACTATTCTAGCTGTTTAAGTCAGCATGGGTGTATTTGAGGTTCCGTGCATGGCTCTAAAAGCATTGTTTCTTCAAAGGTAGTTTGCTGCTGGGTGATAAAAAAAAAATGGGTAAATGAAAACGTAGTCGAAGAACTCTGGTTGGGTGTCTACATTTGGACAGACTTTTTTAAATAGTTTATATGATCCATATGATAAAGGAAACGTCCTTGCTCAATCGATAGCAATGCTTTCTCAGACACTGGTATAATCAAGTTGTCAAAGTGGAAGGATAGAAGGGAATATGCCCTCAATTAACAGCTTATGATTACACCTCCATTCCTAAAGCACTGCAATAAAAACATCCAGAGAGCTCACAAGTGCATCTTTTCCGGCCCATCACTCAATGCCCTCAGATGGAAGTCTGTAAATCGAATTTCAACGTGTGTATGGCAGTATTATGGCTATACGTTACTAGCACTACATAGACCAGAACCGTGTTTTACTGCGATTGGAAGCCGTTCCTAAGTGGGCAATCGAGCCGATGCTAGCCAAGTTATCAAACGAGTGGTTTCTACCACTTGAGTTTCAAAGCAGATTAAATTTTGGAAACAAGTCATGGTAAAAAACTGAAGTCATCCCGCATTAACCTCAACATGGAGCTTAACTACGTGTACGCTTTCAAAGTTGTACTTGTCCTGGTACAAATCCACTCAAAGTATGTTGATAAGAAGATTTTATCTGCTTATTGCCTTGAGCAGATTGCCGTTTAGTACTTACACGATTAGATTATTAGATTTACAGGATTTACCTTTGGTGAAGTCCATTTTGTACATACAGCTAGTGATCGATCGATCTTTACTCCGCTTTTTATTTTGCAGAGGAGGTTGCTATGACATTTTTAACTTCAACAAACAACTCGAGGATCCCATCCTAAATTCCAATACCGTGTGCAAAAACACGCCGTCGCTGAATCGAGAGCAGATGAAGCTGTGTAAAGAGTTACCCGACGTTGTGGCCAGTGCCTTGCAGGGAATGCAGTATGCTGTTCACGAATGTCAGGCACAGTTCCGTTATCGTCGATGGAACTGTTCTTCTTTGGAGATGAAGAACCGAAATCCAATGACGAACCCTCTCCTAAATCAAGGTAAGTGTCCAGTTGTCAAGTTTTGGAGATGTTTTCATGTAAGGAGTTTGTGTGTACAGTTGTTTTGCTCCCTTTTGGAAAAGGAATAACCTTGGAAGAAGTTCATTGATGGATAATTAAGATCTGTAGTGTAAAAAAATCTGACACTCGTAAATGCAATAAGAAACGAAGACATCTCTTTGGAAAGATGTCATCATTCTTAAAGAAAAGACTCTTTTGTTTGAATTTCTAAAAGGGCTAAAAAAAATAAAATCAGAATTGACAAGAAATATTTGTTCTGGACACGATGTATTTCGTGACGCGTTTTAATTTCACAGAAATACAAATTGCTTGTCCTCAATCATCACAAGCATCATGAGGACTGGGAGGAACGCAGTGATGAGCATATGTGCTTTGACCTTCAAACTAGGGCAAAGATTTCGTCTATCCAGGAAAATGATAAAAATTGTCAGTGTATTTGGTATTATTGCGATAATAAGCCTCCTTCGAGCGTCCAAACATTGCTTCTCGGAAGACATTTGTGGATGCTTTTATAGACCGCAAAAAATGCTGTTTGCATAACACGCGACTGACCTTCAACGCAAGGTAAACACGCTTTTGGTTATTCCTAACTTTCCCCGGTCAAAAGGAGCATTCAACACTATGTTAATGAAAATTGAAAGAAGATGTTTTCTTTTCCTTCTCTCATGTGTTTTATCAATATTGGGATGTATCACGATGTATTGACCTTTGTTGCTAAAGTGGCACTGACCAACCTTTCCCAAATGCTTCGAATACACTACTCAGAACCACTCACCAACAAAGCAGAAATCTCTCAAAATGAAAACCGAGTGTTACTTTGAATGCAAGGGTCCATGTCTAAGATTAATTCTATCGTAAGGTTTTCTGTATTAGAATCATGACTTGGATAACCTGCACGAAGCCTTAGTCTTACGTTACAGCAAACAAAAAAGCATTTGACGTTTTGTCGTCTATAATTGTTACTGTGGCAATATCTTCTTAGACTGCACTAAAATAAAGTAATTTCTTCCATTACCCCCTTAAGAATAGTTCACATATATTCGTTCTTTGTAGAATAACGACAATTACAGAAAAAGAAAGCTGTAGACATAGATACATGACGTCACGTTCAAGTGCTTACCTTCCTAACACTTAAGCTTGTTGCTCAAGTACTTTTCTATCTTTTTTTAACTAATTGGCAAACTAGACAAAATATTGATATAGGATTTAAGAGTAAATATATTCTAAACCATGTTTTCCCCTCAATGTATACATAAGTTTATCCATTCTTAATGGAAACTCCTTCAAAACATATATTATAGTTTACCTTGCCATCTCTCAGCGTGAATGCTGCGACAAATCCCGAGTTTTGAATACCAATTCGCTTTTTAAATTCCATAAACTTTCCTACTCAGTCAAAGCACTTTTGTTCTCGCACAACAAGCTCCCATGCAAAGATTTCTAAAAATGTCCTCCACTTCAAGAACCGAGATGTAAGAGTAGAAGAAAGATTTTCAATAATGTCTGACCAATTGGGTGGTATCCTATCCACTTACAGAAGTGTTTTCATTCCTTTTTGTGCCATCGTGTGGATAGTTATTTTTGTGGAATACCGTATATAACAAGTATTACCCGATAGCTGGCTCTTGAAAAGTTCTTGGGGTGGTAATCGGGTACATGAGTTTTGGGCATAGCTAGCATAAATTGGCGATAGTTGGGCACGACTTGAAAAATGTTATTTGCATAATTAGGATCATGATGAATATCCATTTGGAATTCTAAGTAATTGCAAAAATATTGAGAAAAAGCGGATAGTTCAAAGTAGTAGTCAATAACTATGGTTCCCAACACTTTTCAAATAATAATGTCTCGGACGGTTCAAATAAGCCATGCAATCCTGCAGTTATCGAAAGTTTACCCAGAACTAACCCTCCTAGGTCCCTCTTCCAGAATTTGTTTGGGTGGATGAGGGAGGGGCAAAAGCAGGAGCAGGGGCACAAACCCGTGGGCAAGCTACTTGGCTTATCCAAATTATCCTCTCATACCAGAGTACTTTTGGATACCCTTTTGAGTAAAATGTCATTATGTCTGATAAAAGTGATGAACTCAATACAATTCAAACCCTGACTGGGCCAGTGCAGTGGTTGCAGTGCTTTGGAAGATTGTGATTTTGATTGTGAAAGTACGTGCTCGACTGAGACATTTAAAGAGGTAGTTGACCGTCCAGAACCTTTTGACATATTTTAGTTTTATTTTTAATTTCTATGGCCATAGACCAAACCGGCTAACGCGTTGCTATTTTGACCCAATTCAAAACCTCTGGAAATAAAAACTTTCATCTCAAAACATTTTCACGTGATATCGAAACACAGAAGACAAAGAATCTTTTTCCCAAAACGTTAGGGTCAAAGCGTACATAGCAACACGTTAGCAGATTTGATCTATCTCGTGATTTTGCCGCCAGCATACTAGTATTTGTTATGGCCAAGATCTCTGCGATGATTACGTTTTCATATTCTTTGTTTACGCAAAAAAATTCCTCGGCAGATTTTCTCCAAGTACAGCTGAAAGGTCCTGAGTAGGCAATGAGTGGCTTAGCACAGAAATAGTTCAGTCCCTTTTTAGCACTTGAACCGCACTTATGGCACTTATTTAAATGTTCATACTTCTTTAAAATATTGTCTGCCAAATCTGTTAAGGATGAAGTCATGTCATCAGTTAGTGTAAACTAGAAATAGAGACTTAAATAAGATGCGTTTATAATCAAAACTGGCATTATTACAAACTTCTATTGTCGTCATTAATTACCTTCATTGGACTTCGTGCATCGCGGTTCAATGAAATGCGTCGGCCCGTGTGTTTCGAGTAGTTAATGGATGATTCAAATGCCTCGAGGTATATAGACCTCCAGTTAAGTGTATCTCTAAAGAGCGTGTGAAAAAAATCATTTAATCACATATCAGTCCTACGCTTTTCTAATTACTTTTGCAGCTTCAAAACTTCCGTTTATATTGCTGCTCCGCTTATGGTTTATTACCACATCAATTATCACCGAAAATATAACTTAGATAACCTATAATCAAACAAAAATATGACTTATCGCTAAATGAACTACAAGAATTCTGGTTTTCGAGAATCATTTTTCCAGTTTGTCCTTGTCGCATAAAATGAGGAACCTTCACTCTAACGGCCGGTTAAGACCATTTTTTAGACAAGATTTCAATGATTGTTACTGATATTCAAATGAAAGTGTTCTTTTTTGGAATACATTTATTTTGTAAATCTCTTAGGTCCCGACTTTTTTGTCTTAGACACCGTTTTATTTACGCCTTTATATGTGCGTATACTGGTCAATTTTGTGGTGTAGAATCGTCTAAACGTGGAGTGTTTGGTTGATTGCGCAAATGATGATGATGTTGACGATGATGATGCACGACGACGACGATGACGTTTTCACTTCAATATAATCCTTAGCTGATATAAGCTTTAGTATATAACTCTTTAACCGTGCAATAATTTTTCAATTAAGTGCGTCTTTGTTCGTGGGTAATAATTTGTCGTTAATGCAATATTCAAGAACAGGCAGTTATGATTCAATCAAACCTTGAGTGCAAAGTCATTAGATTTTCCTAAACCTCCTAACCAGTAATATTGCTCATCATCATGGGCTTTTACTGTGTCCTGTGTTCATTCAGTGGCCAATACAAATAATGTATGCAAATGAAAGCAATGAGAACAAATGGAAAAGGAAGGAGGGAAAGTAGGAAAAAGAAAGAGGCCCATACGTGAATTAGTCCCACCCCTTTACTTTGAATAACGTTCATTATACGCCTTACAATGTCAAAGTGTTCTGTTCTACGGGCACTCCCAGACAAGAGTCCGTCAAAATAAACGACTAGCTGTTATTACGGATACATGCAAACGAGATGCAAATGAGACAACAAGCATTTTATTGACCCAATACCCACACTTGTATGATTCTTAAATCAAATAATATCTCATTTGTATGCATCCGCAATAACAGCTATTGCTGTAACTTTTCAGGGTTCCGTGAAACGGCATTCGTGCATGCTATTGCATCAGCTGGAGTAACCAGTGCTGTGGCCAAGGCCTGCAGCATCGGCAAGCTTGCCACTTGTGCATGTGATGAGTCAATGCGAGGACACAGCGACGGTTGGCAATGGGGTGGGTGTGGCGATAACATGGACTATGGAGCCAAGTTCTCAGCACGATTTTTGGATTCGCGTGAGACTGGACGCGATATTCATTCTTTAATGAATTTACACAACAACTTAGTTGGACGAAAGGTAAGACTAATTAATTTCAGTAATTTCAAAGTAAAGCCTTCTATGGCCATTTGTTGATGGTCATGATCAAAACAATTAAAAGTGTTTCAATCTATGAAGAGTTGCGACATTATTCTAACACGGCAAATAACCTACAACAAATAAAACTTGATAAAAAAAAGCCAGTTAAAAAGAGCTAATATATTTTTAATAATTTGCACCTAGCCTACGTAGCACTACCTTATCCTGGGGGTTTACAGGGCCGTCTATTCAGGCTTTGGAATCTCT
Organism: Anemonia viridis; assembly: GCA_900234385.1. Taxonomy (NCBI): domain Eukaryota; kingdom Metazoa; phylum Cnidaria; class Anthozoa; order Actiniaria; family Actiniidae; genus Anemonia; species Anemonia viridis. The sequence goes on along the minus strand of OCZR010186435.1, from coordinate 4,498 downwards.
CTTTTTAATCCCATTAAAGAATCGACGACTTTGCGTATCTATTCTTTGATTTTTATTGCTTCCTCCAATGTCACAATAACACTCAGGGCATTTAAACACGATAAACATTTCAAATTAAGGTCAACGAAAACCTCATTTGATCACGGCTAAAAGGATTTAGCCATATCTTCTTGGTGGGTATCGGATCTTCTGACATGTACAAACACTGTCCCAGACATCAACAACACATGTACAGTCATATAGTGCACTACTATCTATATCACGAAGAGATGATAACTAGCGGTAAACTAGTGTGGGCTGCGTCGGTGCTTCTAAAGAAACAATAGTGATGAATAGGTAATTTATACACCGTAAAGAAAGAGAATACTTACTGACGTTTCGGACGCTAGTCCTTCGTCCGAGTTTTACTATATCTATATCACGGGTCCTTTATTAGGGCGTAAGTAAGTTTACCTCTAGTTATTGCAATCTCACTGCAAAAACGATTCTGTATTGAAATCTCGAATGAAGGTCAATAAGGCCTTTAAGGTAATAATAGAGTTTAATTAGGCGAAGACGCGATATCTTGTAAGTAGTTCTCCAGGCCTTACTTGTCATTTATAAAAACAAACCTTTGATGCCCAAATTGAAAGTTCTTCTACCGCAAGGAAATAGTGGTTTAAAATGATTTGACCTAACCTGAGTTTTAATCATAGCATCTTCAATGCAACACCTCTCCGGAGTGGAATGAGATGAGACAAAACGTTTTGCAAAGCCATTAAACCAAAAAATGGAAATGACTAAATTAGCAAGGTTTGGGTCAGTCTTCTCCGCCACTTTTGTCTGGTTCACAGGTTCGGCTTACTCTGCTTAAACCAATAGCGGAAAGTGCTAGAAAATGACAAACAGAGTACTATTTTCAACAAGGAAAATAGTGGTGCTGGTAAGGAATTCTTTTCATCCCAACAATCCGACATTACATAAAATGAATAAAGATAGCATATTGCCACTACAACCTGTCTAGCTAAAGCAACATGGCGGCAATATGAAGAGCCAGAGAACACAAAAATTGGAAGAGCTCGATATTCTAAGTAATTATAATTTCAAGCAAAGTGATTTATTTTCCAATGTCGACACTCGTTTATTGATGAACATTTTTATTTTAAAAAACGTTCTGAACCTTTCTAGATCTATGATCAGGCAAGCCTCCGCTGCATGGGGCTTTGACCTCAATCCCTTTATTCAGTGTAATACACGTCATGTGTTATTCGTGGTGCAATCAAAAACATCATCCTTTTTTGAGGTCCTAAAATTCCTTTTACTTTTACTTTACATCTTTTCGGCAAGTTTTTGCATCTGGAAAGAAAATGAAGCACAAACATCAGTAGTTGGTTATCAAAAGGAATAAATACCTAAAGTTTAGGAATCAGTGGAACAGATGAAAAAACACTCAGTAATTGATATATTGGAAAGAGCAATAGTCTGAGTGTTTGGATGTCAGTGCTGAATAGACCCCCCGATACTATTTAATGAGCTGCTTTTAAGACAACTGCGTCTCAATTTCAAAGATTCTTAAATAGTTTTCTGAAATACATCGGACTGGGGCTGGGCGGATATGTTGATAAGACAGTAAATAAAACTGACGACGACGATGATGATGATGGTGGGTGGTGGTGATGATCATGATGGCTTTCAATTGTGATAATGATGACAAAGGCGCTGAAGAATATTTTCTGCCATTAGTCACATGGCAGTGTGGGTAGTCCATATGCCCACGGCACGATGGCCGCGATAACTGCGTTTATGTTGTATATCTAAATTTTGGAGTAAACAGACCACGTGACTCAATGATACCAAAAGCATGTTAATACACTACATGCTTTTGGTATCATTGAATCACGTGATCTGTTTACTCCAAAATTTAAATATACAACATAAACGCAGTTATCCGGTATGGTACTCACGAAACTGTAGGATAACACCTTAAAACATTAAAAACATATAATATAGCTCTTTTTTGTGGGAGTTCAAGTCTTTCTATGCAAATATCTTCCCCTCTCCCACCTCACCGTCTTGATTTACAAGCATGATTTGTAACTACCACTAATTCTTTTCAGACGGTTATAGAAAACTCGAAGACAAAATGCAAATGTCATGGGATGTGTGGCTCGTGTAGCGTCAAGACATGCTGGAAAACTGTTCCAAACTTTCGAGAAGTTGGAGATCGTCTGATGGAAAAATATGACTTTGCAACGCTAATACGAGTAAACAATAGGATCCGCAGCAAGGTCAAACTAAGACCTGTAAGAAGAAAGTTTAGGAGATCCAGTTTTAAAGGAGAATTAGTTTATTTTGAAAAATCACCAGATTTTTGTAAACCTGATAAATCGTTACTCATTCAAGGCACAGAGGGACGCGTCTGCTCCAGGGACTCCTTAGACACAGATAACTGCAAAAGTTTGTGCTGTAATCGGCCCTACGTAACTAAGAAACTATCTGTCACTAAGAGGTGCAGATGTCATTTTAACTGGTGCTGTTACGTAATATGTGATGTATGTGAAGAAACGTCAGTGCTCAATGTTTGCATGTAAATTTAAGGTTACCTAAAGAATCAACAGGCCTTAAGCGGAAAGCAAAGCCTTGGAGCATGATTCAAGGGAACCGGAGACAAGGTAACTGGTTTATAAAAGACGTTGGGTGATACCTTGCAGAAGGCAACAGCAAATGGGAATGCAAAGAATATTTGGAATTCCTCTTACTAACGAGGGCCGATGCATAACGTGGGAGAGATGGTAAGGCGGCCAGGTAATATCTCCTGATTTCAACGAATTTGCGCCTTTTGTATTGATAGTCATCCTAATAAATTAAAGTCACAAACATTATATGTGCTTCAGAAAATTAGATTTTGTTCGACACGAGGCCGGCCGGTGTTGAAATTGAAATTGTTATCAATAAGCTTTACAAAGATAGATATAGAAATGTCTTTGAAAAACAAAAATCTAAAATATAGCAAGAAGTTTCAAAGAATAACAAAAATCTTATGAAGAGCGCTAACGTGCAGAAAATTCATTATGATTACTATTTGACAACGAAATTACACTAATCAGACATATAGGAACATTTTCATATAGTTTTACTCCTAATCTCATTATTTTGCTGGCCTGATATACTGATTTTTGTCCATAGAGATGCCAAAACATTAAAGCGGGTTTAGCCAAAAGCCGTATAAGAAGCTACATTAATGTTACTACAAACACCAGTTTCCTTTATATTATAATATTATAATACTTTCCATTGTGTGTTTTATCAATAAACGCATAATTTATGTGATAAGTTAAGAAAAAGATACGACTTGGTCAAGTCTTGGTTAATTAAAAACACAAAATTCCAGAATTCCATCTGAGCTTTAATAATTGTCTATTAGTAGCACTAGGAAAACCTCACTGGACAGCAAGGGCAACCAATGCACCACTAGTCACTAGTTATACATGGGCCCCACACCGATTATTGACGAGGACAGCAGCAACAAAGCACGAGGGCACCACCAGCAGCACACCAAATGTTGACGGGTAACACCAACCAACACACCACTGACACCACTGTAGACGAGGGCTCAAACAGCAACATACCATTTATTGAAGAGAACACCAACAAACCACTGAAAAAGAAACTTAATGAGGACACCATTATTAACACACCACTTTTTGACAAGGGAACCAACATCTACACACCTCTTTTACACCAACACAAATGCACTTGTTGACGAGGACACCACCAACAACACACCGCTTGCTGATAAGGACACCACCAACAACACACCACTTGTTGACGAGGATACCATCAACAACACACCACTTGTTGACGAGGACACCATCAACAACACCCCACTTGTTGATGAAGACACCAACACAGCACTTGTTGATGAGGACACCAACACCAACACCCCACTTGTTGATGAAGACACCAACACAACACTTTTTGACGAGGGCACCAACACCCCACTTGTTGATGAAGACACCAACACAGCACTTGTTGACAAGGAAACCAAGACCAACACCCCACTTGTTGATGAAGACACCAACACCAACACACGACTTGGTGTTGGTGTCCTCGTCAGAAGGTGGTGTGCAGGTGTTGGTATCCTAATCAACAACACCCCACTTGATGAAGAAGTCAACACCAACAAACCACTTTTTTGATGAGGACACCACCAACAACATCCCACTTGTTGTTTAGGATACCAACACCAACACACCACTTGTTGATGAGGATACCAACACCAACACACCACTAGTTGATGAAGACACCAACACCAACACCCCACTTATTGATGAAGACACCAACACTACCACCAACACACCACTTTTTGATAAGGGACCGGTCATTATTTAAGTTGGAGGGGGGAGTTGAGGAGAAATTGTCAGTGACGCAAAAAAAGTTTTTCGAGTACCCGCCATGGAGTGTAGTGAAAAATTAAAAAAATTCCCTAAAAGTAATTTTTAAATTTCAAGACCCCCTA
>OCZR010185610.1:3359-16912 GCA_900234385.1 Anemonia viridis | reverse complement strand
GGAATAAATGAAAATCACTGAACGAACAAATTAAAGAACGAACGAACTGACGAGCAAATAAATGGACATTGAACAAATGAGTGAATGAAAGGTTGGATTGATCGCGTAAATGATTGATTGATTAATCAACAAACTAACAAACGACAAAATGGAAGAAAGCAAGAAATGTTATGGAGTAAAGAAGTAAGGATGGAGCACAGGAAGGGAAGGAAGGCTGAAGTCAGGAGGAGGATGTTATAGTTTACCTTCATCTTGGCAAATAGTTGACAGAGAGCACAGTGAGGTTGTAATTCAGACAAGATCATATTAAAGGCTTGTTCTGTCTGAAAGCTTGGTGACTGATGGTTCCATAATCCATCTAGTCCTTCAACAATATGAGGTACTGTCACGGGCCGCTTCTTGCTCGACGGTGGGTGGACTAAAACATGAGATGATCATAACATCAAAACAACCCAAAGAGACATGATGAAAAATATATCTAGACAGTATCCTTAATGACCCATTGCCACTTACCGTGATGCACCGCGGTAGTCAATGAATTTCGTCGGGTTCAAGATAATACAAGGATATACAGGAAGCTTACAGAATCCGTTTCCATCGTGAGAATAAAGTACGAAAAACCCTTATTTGTGGCTTCATGAATGATTTAAGTGTTTACTCAGAACATTGGAGTTTCTATTTTCATCTCCTGTGAAATTTTTATTCGATTTTTGGTTGATCAAAATCAAAAATCACGGTGCATATTGGTAAGTGGCAATGGGTCTTTAATGACCTCTTTAACTCGAATGTAATGTTTTCCCATTTCAAACCACGTGTCATTTTCTATAGAATTATTTCTCCGACCCAACGTTACAACTCAAACAAAGAATCTCATTCTCAAGAGAATGACGCGTGGTCTGAAATGGGAGAACGTTACGTTATTATCGTCAATAGTTTAAATGCGAAATGCGATGATCGCTGTCAATTCAAAGATATCGCGGGCGGACATGAGAGCGAGGGAATTTGGGGCAAAAATTTCTTTTGGGCGGAACAACCTCGCTCTCATGCCCGATTACCATCCTTTGACAGCGATCATCGCATTTAGGAATTTTAAAAACTATTGTTATTCAAAATCAAATGAAACTCGTATAAGTTTAGATCCTGCCAATCGAAAACAACAGTGAATCATAGTTTTTCCTTACCTGGGTCTTTGTTTAGTTCTTCTAACTTGGTCTGTGAGCTCGGCAGGGTGACAGACTTGGTGACTGGAGGTTGGCGCTTGGAATGACGCGGGGATACCACACCCTGGCTTGTCCTAGCAGTTCTGCATAAAAAATCAAAACATTGCTAGTGCTACTAATCAACCGAGATGTGCAAAATATAGGATGGCGACGTCAACCGGAAGTGTTCTGAAATTACCTCACTAAGGAGTTTCGTGCCTTCCAAGCCCGTCTTCCCTGTGGATAACATGAGTTTACTCGCATTTTTTTGGATGAAATATCCACTGAATAGAACCCCAGAGAGAAATTATTTACACTTCCGGTTGACGTCTCCGTTGTAGATTTTGAAAAATCTTTTAAGATTAAAAGTCCCCTAACATCGAATTCACAATGCAGAAAGAGGAAGATATTCCATACCTCTTTGGTGGCCGACGTGACGCTACCGGTTTCTTTTTACTGGTCATTTCCTCGTCGTCTTCGTCGCTCTCATCTTCGCTATCTTCCTCTTCACTCGAGCTCTCACTCTCGCTTCCGTCTTCCTTCTTCTTTGTGGCAAGGTAATCCTCCCATTGATCAGGCTAGGAAATAAATAGAGGATATTACATGGGCGCGCGAAGATACGAACTCTATCTTCGAGTGTTGAAAAGATCTCTCACGAGTGAGAGATTTTCAACATGAGAAGATAAAATTCGTATCTCCAAGCGGTCATGTAATGTTCTGTTTATTATATAGAATGATATCGATGAACGAAAAACAAGGACTTATTTAATGAAGATATCATATCCATCACATGCGAAGATATCACAGTTGCTGTGACTACCGTTATATTTGATCGATATCCATATAATAAAAACTGTTATAAAATAACTGATATAAATCTCGCGTTCTGATTGGCCAAAACTGATCAAGCGTGCGTGCAATATGAGAGCACACAGCACGCGTGTTTGCATCGGTTGTCGGGATCTTTTTAGTGCCGGGGTTGTATTTTAAAAAAGAAATAGAAAACTCGCTTGCTGTGCTGTGTTCAGTTATAAAGCACTTGGGGATTGGCAGAAACACTCGAGAAGTGTTGAGAAACAACACCAAACACCGACGCGAAGCGGAGTGCTTCTCAACACTTCTCTAGTGTTCTGCCAATCCCGCGTGCTTTATAACTGCACGCAGCACGCGCGCTCGTTTTCTATTTATTCATTATCATTACCTGAAAACCTGACAAAGCCCAACACAATTGTAAATACCCGTAACAATACTCGGGCTGCCAGGACAGGAGCGTTGGGGATATTAAATATTGAAACATTACTCGGGCTTCCGTCACCAAGGAGAATCTCAAGACTAGTACTTTTTGCTTGAAATACATATGGAATTTTGTGCGCGGGATTACCGAGTATGTCATTATGTGGGCTCCGATCCTTACGTCCGAGCAAAGTATCAACTTCAAAAAATAACATTGATTTGACCGGTCATACGAAAGAATGTCAGTTTCACTTTAAGCATCATATTTACCTGGTACTTCTCTACAAATGCGTCCATGCAAATTTTGACCGAATCCTTTTTACACTGGCACTGAAAACAACCAAAGAAGTTCTAATGTTAGTAGTTATAACTGATTCAATAGAGCTATGCCTGATTCTTTACATATATATTATCCTCCATTAGTGTCAAAAATAATACACAATATCACGAGAAAGAGCAGATTTCATGTGAATGGAATTTCTGCTGCCATGACTTTCATACGATTCTTGCGATCTCTCAGTCATAATACTAGGATGCGCATGCGCATCTAGCGGCGCAAATCGTACTTGTTTCAATACAATCAATTTCGGGTGACGGTGAAATACGTATTGCACGGTCGTGCCGTGCTGTTTCCGTGATCGTGGCAGTCGTCGTATTCGAGCACTTTTTTTGGATGGCAGTAATTTTGCGCGCTGCAATCGCTTCCACGGATGGCATCAATCCGTACCGTGCCGTGACCGTACCGGCTGCTATATCTTTTCACATTAACATGAAATCCAATGTCAATTTAAGAAAAGAACGTACCACATGCGCCTTCTTGCCGAAGTCTATCCATCGCTCTGAAGCAAAGTTCGTAGACTCTGCGCAATTAAAACCGTGATTAAATCCACAGTGATAGCCGTATGGAAATGTCACGATGAACTCTCCTGCTTCTTGCGTTATCTAGATGTGTAACGAAATCATGGTTAGTGATGTTGTCACGTAATCAATAGTCTTCGCTGTGTTAAAACGAAGGCCTGCCCTGCTAGTTCCTTTGAACAGGACGGTATTCGTATGAATAGGAAGCGATGCGGCAGCCCCTAGCCGTACAGCCGTACCGTATTTTATCGTATTAACCGTAACTAAAACTTGTTTTTGGATGGAGCGCACCAATCCAAAGGAAGGCTATTTCAGTGTTTCGACATGTCGTACATATAAATGAAATCCTCGTTATCTTGCAAATAAAAAAAATCCACGGATAATATTACCTTGTCAAAAGGAATGGAGAATTTCTTGAGAACTTGAGGTGAAATAATAGTCATCTTGTGGCGAAGGAAATTAGAACAACTTTGCTGACTTCCGGGAAAAAATCCTAGAAAATAAAAACGAAACGGATATTGTAGACTCGAATATGTTATATGAAGATGATAGTTAGTGATCACTAACATGGACTGCGTCGGTGTTTCTAATGAAACAGTTATATTGCAATAATAAATTGTACACCGTAGTGAAGAGAAGAGCTGACGTTTCGGACGTTAGTTGGAGTCAACCTTTGGTACAATTTATTATTCCAAGATTACTATGTTATATGAAGACTGGGATAAATGTTTGAGTTCGCTTAAAATATATAAGAAAAGGATGCAATATATAATATATGTAACACCTGCTGCGAGACGTTCAAGGCGCTGTCCATGTTCCGGAGGAACGGCGTACCTGGCAAATAAAAAAAAAATTATCACATTGCAACATGATTATATTTGTAGAATATACATGTAGAATAGTTTTGGTAGGTATAGAAAACGATACGGCAAATTTGTAGCCATACTCTAGTCGTACCCCACCGTAACCATATCTACGGGCTGGATGAATAACTGAAAGGCTATTATATAAAGTTATGGCATGTCGCACAGGACGCGTCGGTGTTCTAGGTCAGTATCGTATCTTTCTGAATCCAATGAGACATGAAACCGCTCAGCCTAAACAACCTAGCGATAAGACAAAGGGCGACAAATGACGCAAAGACGCACAAAATATTTACGTTATCAACAATGAAACCGCTCAGTAGTTATTGCCCCGAGCAATGTAGCGGTATATTGCGTATGTGTTGATTTGATTTCCCGCTTTCCCATTAAATTTCCCATTTTATCAACTCTAATGAGAACGCGGTACTCTTCCAATTCGTATCCTTTTTTTGTCTGAAAACGTAGCAATTTTAAAAATTCATTACGATTTACAAAAAGTTGGAGCTCATTAGGAAAAGGTTTTCTATTCAAGCATCGTCAATTCTATTTTACTTTCTCAAATGCTGCTAGCATAGAACGCAATAATGTTCAAGTAAATGGCATGATAAAGATTAATACAAAATGTCCTCCTATTAGTCAAGTTGCCATCCTTGTACTGCAATCCTGGGGTGTCACCTCCTGCGACTTCATTGTTTGCTTGCTGCATTTGGGAAACTGAAATTCTAACTTCAAAAAAAAACTCAGGGATGAAAGGTCAACTTACGTTAAGTCTATCTGATGAGATTTTTTCCGCAACTTACAGACAAGGCTTTGCCTTTCATTAAAAGTCTTAAAATAAGATTCATTTATGTAATAAACCTTTTCACAGTTTAAGAATCATCTTCGGACTTGCGCATGCGATTTTATCCCGAATTTTGCAACTTCCTTTGTTTAATTAGGAACAAATGAAGTTTCAAACAAAAGGTGAGATATTTGGGATAAAATCGCATGCGCACTGAAAACAATATTTCAACCATGAAAAGGCTTATTGACAAAATAATAGAGCTCACTCCTTTTTTGGGGGGAGGGGGAGGGGGTAGGGGGTAGGGGGAGGCCTTGCTCCTTGCATATCTCTATCTCTACTCACCAAGTCTTAGGCGCTCCAAAGTGTACATAGTTAATACTATACAAATCCATGTCTTCAGTATGCCAAGCAAACGTTGCCTTCCACATACCAAAGTACAGATATGGAGTGTTAACCCCCTCCACTTTGACTCCATATTCATCTTCAATCAAGTCAAGGATTGTGTTCAGTTTACTGACATTCCATTCTTTGACATCTTTGTCAAATATTGACCCTGATATATCCGCTGCATAGATTGGAGCATTGAAAGTCAGGTTCTTCCAGTATTTTCTCTCCAGTTCATCATAATCTGCATCTTTTGGTGGATGATACCTGTAAATAAACAGCCATACACTTTACTGTAGATGTCATTGCACAAGCTACATGTATCATCCCTCTCTATTAAATATGACTTTTTAAAGGAGGGGGTGGAGATTTAAACAAAGTCAAGTCAAGTCCTCTCTAGTGGTAATTCCAGAACCTGGTGTATGTTAACCCCAAAATGTAAGCAATACTTGTCCAACATCATGAAGGTATATTACACACCAGGGTGAAGAGAGGCATGTGACTGTACCTTAGAGCACCACACATATATTGCCCAGAGCTTAAACTCATGACCTCCAGGTTATAATACCAATAAGATACACAATGTGTTTTTATGTGATGTTGCATACGACATTACAAAAACTATATCACACCAAGCGACCACCTGTGAGACAATATGATAGGCTCTGACAACACATTATTATGACTTTGCAAAAGGTGAACTCATTACTACTTTTTGCAATGTTAAGAGTGACGCCACATGCAATGTTCCATAGGTGATCACATAGCACAATCTCTAATTGTTTGACCTCATATGCAAAGTTGAATGAACAAATTGCATTGTGTGTCTAAATTTAAAGACCACTGGTTCTAGCTCTTGACCACACCAATTATCAAGGGGAAACAGTCTTGCCAAAATCCTGACGACAATTCTTTAGGCTTTCCATCATTACCTTTCACTGTTTGCTAATTTCTTGAATTCTTTGTAGCATAACTTTTTCTTCTGAACATTGAAGAGCTGAAAAAGACCTAGTGGAAGAAAAGCACAGCAAATGAAATTTTCATAATTTCCTTTTTTGACTATTAGGGAGACGGGTTGAGGAACGTTTTGTTGATATCTTTTAATGGGAAAAGTTTTTTTGTTTTGTAATGATAACAAGGCAGATTTACACAGTACAACTTTTACTTACAGCTGTTGTATACAATCTGCTTACGCCATCCTTACAACTCAGCTATGACAGTTGTAGCATTTTAAAACATGTTTTAAAACTCTACAGCAATCACATACGACAGTGGTAGCCATGTTGTAATGATGACGTAAGCAGATACGACAGTAACTGTTGTAAGCAAAAGTTGTACCATGTAAATCGGCCTATAGAAATTTAAGGTTGTTGAAAAAAATTAAGAAAAGACAGAGAAAATAAAGGAAGGAAGAAGGGAACAAGAGAATGAAGAAGAAAGGTCAAAGGAAGAAAAAAACTCATTGTTTTAGCCCGTGTAAGTTTTTTTTTCTACCAAAACTTATTACACAATTAATAAAAGAACTTGTATTCATGCTAGTCAATTGTTTGATTATATATACAGAACATTAACATAAACTCTTTATCTTATCCAAAAGACGACAATTTCATTAAAATAAACTTTTAAATAACCAATTAACTCCTGAATCTTTTGCTTGAAATAACATCTGAAAAAATGACCAAATTTATGAGGATTAAAGCTTTAATTCATGACGAAAAAGCAATAAAAAGCTGATTAATATCAAGTACCGGTTGTGAAAGTAAATAATAAAAACACAAAGTAAACCTTCTCATTCATGCGACAGTTCAAGCTAAAACCATGTGGTTATCATTTATGTTAGTTTATGGATTATGTCATTTAGGTTGAAAGTCTGAAGGATACAACAATGCTTTTGTTACCACAAATACCATAAAACCCCAATATTAATACCATGGGTGGACAACTGCTCACATGATATTTTGATCCTCTGTACGTCTGACTAAACAATCACATCTTTAAGCACATGGTCTTGGGACTTATACTTTAATGATTTAGAGTATTTACTTATATGAATACTTAGATCATTTTAGTAAAAAATATAATGCATCTTTGAGAGAATTAAAAATTGCGTCCGGAGCAGTATCATGCGGTCTTGTACAAATGTACAATATTCATAAAAGAACAATGCTATCGCCTTGAAACTGACACCAGAAACTCCTTTGTTGGAGTAAGTTTGTTTTTCTGTGTTATTCTTAAACATGAGAGTTTTGTTTTCTTCACTGGGAATACTAAACGGAATTTTTTGAGATGCTCTACCGAATTTTTGAGATACAAGTTGGATAAATTTATGCTAACAGATGGATATCGGTTTTTACTGCAGATTAGTGATTCCAATGCTTCTCAACAAATCTATAAATATTGTAAAAATGAAATTTGTGAACTTTGTGGAAACTTTAATTTTTCATTACACATGTATTTCAGTGATTGATTGATACACAAGGCACCGTTGTCTAAATGGCTTTTAATGCCAATACACAATATACACTACGGTGTTTAGACAAATTACACTAGGCAAATTGCAAAGTCTGAAAGGGTCTTTCAAATGGATAAGTAAAAAATTAATGTAAATTTTAAAAGTATAAATTTTGCTAAAAATAGGGGGATATACTTAATTGTGTGATATATTCAAAGTATTCCGAACGACTATCATGTTTATACTACATTACATCCTAACAATACATACTATTCCATGATCGTCATTATACTCAAACAGTGGTCCATAATCTTCGTTATGGACCACCGTGCATGGTTAGAATATTTTGAACCTTAGATTGACCTTCAAAGTTGTTTACGTTTCCGGATTGGCAGAAAACCAAAGATTTTACTATCATGATCAGAGAGCCCGATCGCTCCGTTTTTAACCACAAATTCTAATATTATCACCAACAACACATGCGGTGACGGAAGTGAAGGTTGCCCTGGTATACGACCCAAAAGTTGAATCACGTTCCACACACCGGGAATACAAAGAATTCTTTCTCTCCCCCTATAAAACTGCTTATATTTAGCAAACTGTAGACTTCGATGTATAATAAAAACAATAACAACTTCCGAATTTCTTGAACGTCAAGGTTTAGATAACCTTAACTTATTTTCAGTTAAAAATGAAACTTTCAACCATGCTCTTTTCATGTTCTTGTAAGTTATTTTCATAAATAAATATAATCGTATAGATAAAGCTCTTTCGTGACTTAAGTCTCGTATTTTGAAGATATTTATCTTCACGATCCAGTAAACATTATAATACAAAAAAAAACGCTGCAGAAAGCTTGATAAGTTTAAGCTCTTCACTTACTAGTAAAGCTTGTTTCCACAACGATTTGTGTCTGAAAACCTCAAGATTTATGGCTGAGATTTTCTTACCTTGTGTCCCTGTAATGACTTGATGAATTGGAGCAGGAATGTCCACATCAACGGTGTTGTAGTTTCTCCTAGGAATCCATCCTTTTGGAGGAATAATCTGGAGGAAAATATAAAGAAAGTGGAGAGTGTTTTGAGCGTTTCATTGGTGAATAGCACAGAGTAGTACGTGACTAAAGTCATGCACTACTTTCAACTATGTCATGATCTTTAGTTTTGCTTCGAAATTCCTATAAATATACCCACTAGATTATCGTATTTACCTTTGCTATTCCTGCTCGATGAGCCCCCTGTGACTCCATTTCACGAATATAGGCTGAAAAATTGGCAAATTCAGCGCGTGTTGGACGGAAAACCATAATCTTATTTCCATCACTAGACATTTTACCCGGCTTTGAGCTGCCGTATTTTGGCGTCCAAATAAAAACTTATGAAAGAAACCAGTATTGATATATCATTAATGATTGAGAACAACCCTCAGTGCTTAGTTTTTGAGTCATTTTTAGGCCAAATTCTGGGTTGCGATGCACAGAAATTTTCCTTGTGTCCTGCCTGCTGGGGTTTCTTTTGTTGAAGGTGCTTGATGTTGTGACATGCGACATGACAGCTAAACACGCCCCCTTCATAGAATTCAATATTCCCTCACTCCTCCCCTGCTGGGAAAAATATGACCCCTTGTGGGGAATACAGATTACGTTTACCTATATTTACTATGTTTCGGCTTTTCATTGGGAGTCCTTGTTTGTCATACAACCTTACTGTTTTGGATTTAGTAGGTACTAATTTTAGAAACGCCAAAGTCATCTCGTCTTTTCAATCTTGCATCTCAATAGTAACCGTAGTTATATACATTTAAAAAAAGAAAATAAAGCGAGTACCTTGAGAAGTTATTCAAAATAATAATGAATTCCTCGTATATTAAATTCGAAGAAAAAAATCGTATATTTTGAATAATTTGCTGATGTTTTTAGAGTTGGGATCCCTGTGCTATTGTAGGTCAAGTCCCTGGGTACAAGTAAACAGTACAGGTGACCACAGACCGTCAGTCATTCAACATGATGCATCAAATCAGGAAAAGTTCCGCTTTATTTTTCTAATTTTACTCCAAAATTTCTTCCTTTTAGCTCGCCCTCCAGCTGCTTACCATGACAGAACAAGGAAAGAGAGAGTTAGACTGCGTTGCAAGGTAAAATACATGAGTTTTCAGACATATTTTCGTTTACAAAAACAAACTATCAAAGTTGAATGGGGTAAAAATTCAAAACAAAACAAATCTTCATTTTGTTTTGCGAAAGAAACGAGCTATTTAATCTCAGCTAATTCTAGGAGGTCGTAAGGCAATTAAAGAATTTAAAGCTGCTTTGAATGATTGTAGTTTTGAGTTAAAACATGGTTAATTTTTGTCAAAATTTCATCCCAAACTATCACCTATCATTACAATATTATTGCTATAAACAAATAAGCTAACTTACATGAATTATCTATTTTAAAATATGCCCAATTTGTTCCTTTTAAGTCTCTATTTGAATTTTATGCAATTTATCTTACCTTTTTCTAGTACTACTCTAGGATAAATTTGTTTTAAAAGATTATTTAGCCACACATTAGAGAAATAATAATTATAAGCTTGGCAGATATTTTCAATTTTGTCCAAATTATTAGTAATTTAATCATTGAAACTATGAATTTTGCTATTACTATATATTCTTGTGTATTGTACGATTATTCATATTATTTTCAATTGTTGGACATGCTCTTGACTTTTCGTATCAATATTCAAAACCTAAATTGCAAAAACCTAAACAAAACTGCGGAACCTTCTATAATAGTAGATTTAAGGCTTTTGCGTGACAAATTCATAATTAAAATAGAAACTTTATGGATTTCACACATGTGAACGATATTCGAGGAAATTGGCATTTCGGCGACACTCAGTGGTAGCCTTCATCAGAATGAAGGGGCATTAGTTTATTCGGATAAAGGCTACCACAGTGTAGCCGTAACAACAATTTCTTCGAATATTAAGTTCAAACGCGTGAAATCCATAAACTTTCTATTTTAACTAACAATTTATAATATTTTTGTCATGAGAATGAATAGGAGAAGTGGGCATCACTTATTGAAGTAATCATTATTGTCTAAATTCTGAGTAATAATACTTAGAAATTAATCAGAAAGTAAGAAAATTTACTTATGAAACTGAAATATTTTGTTTCATTTTTACAATACTAAGATACTTTTTTAAAAAAATAAGTAGATGAAACAAGACAGACAACACTGGCTAGTTTTATGATTCATGGTCTCCTTTACTCAAATATCATATTGTTTGATCCTTTACTTTTATTAGTAGTTCAAGTCAAAGTGATGAAAATTCTCTACCAGATGCCATCCGCACCACAGCTGTTGCAATCAATCTTTGTCTGTCGAATAAGTTTTTCAAAGCACAAAAAATGCTAGAGCCTTGGTAAGTTGAGCGGAGTGTACCCATTATAATTCAATTTGTGCATGTCTGTCACTGAACATCCTCGGGAACCCAGGGGTAAATTCTGTCGATCGTTCCTAGCTGGCAGAAGAAATACCCCTGGGCACGAAGTCTGCTGGAACTTGTTCCGGAAGTCGAAATTCAAATAGCACCATTCAAATGATTTAACCAATCAAAGAGCAGTAGCAATAACGATAATTTATCCTTTGTCTAACTATACTTCATGCTCATTGGTCGACCCGCTGAGGTCAACCAATAAGAAAAGAAATAAATTTCGACTTCTGGAACAAGTTCCAGCAGACTTCTTGCCCAGGGGTATTTGTTCTGGCAGGGAGGAACGATCAACAGAATTTACCCCTGGGTTCCCGAGGATGGTCAATGAACTGCCACATTTAAAAAAGCAGGGCTCAAAATAGCTAGCAAGTGTGGCCAAAATGGCCAAAATGCAGGCCAAATCCTACTAATAAAGTGAAAAATAAAGGCAGAACATTTGTGCTTTCAACTCTGAGTTTCTTTGCAGGGCTAAAGAAAGCATGTATCACGCTCTTGGTTATGGTACAATCATGTACCTACAAGCTGTCATGACCTTTGAACCAGTGAGTATGTTACCATTGCTTTGTGTCTCTCAAGACCACAGTAGTAAGTTACAACAAGAAATCAGCCAAAACCCTGCCAACAATTATACAATTAACTATTTGGTACTTGTTCATAGCCTCATCAATAGCAGTGTATTGTCAATTTCCATGTTGCGACTGCTCCCTTAATCAGATGTGTAACAGTTGAAACAGTGTTAAGACTGAAATAAAAGACCTGTTTTGTATTCTCTTTTCTGTTTAGTATTGTGGTATTCAAAAGTGTATTCATGTATGTCTATAAACCAATCAGATGGTTTGTTTTTTTGTTTCCAGCAAGCCATAGAACAAGCATGTGATAGCATCAAGATTGCAATGGATGTGTGTGACAAGTATGTATACCACTAGGCAGATGTAATTATAAGATAATGTTTTAACAATAACAATAAAAATAAAAATAAAAAAAAAGTAAAAATAAAAAAAAAATAAAATAAAATATAATGTATAAATAAATATGCATGCTGTATTTGATTTCTTAATCATTCACAACTTTTCTGTCAGCTGCACGCACCCCAACCCACAAATCTATTCCTCCGAACCTCGAGCTCCCTTATTCTCATTCAATTTTCTGACCATTTCCTTCCAATCTTTCATTCCATTTCCCTCAAATCTCACATGCTTCCATCCCTTATCTAATCCTCCCATTCAATCTACTATTATTATTTTATTTTAATTTTCAAATTATTCCCTTCTTACAATCTCCCATTCCATTTCCCCAAATTTGTGACCTTTTAATTTCTTATGCAATTTTGTAACCATTCCCTACAACCTCCCATGCTTCCATTCCTCCTTGCACCATCCTTCCCCCTCATCCCCTGCTCCTAAGACTTGAATGATAGTTGTGCATACTAAAGATTGTGATATCTGTTTGTTTGTTGCAGACAAAGACACAAACAAAGCTGGTCAGAGTCACTGAGCAGCTGGATCTGGAGTCCTTCATATGAAGGTATTACTGAAGAAGAAAGGCATGCTGAACTTTGTTATGCAGAGTGCTTATTACAAAGAGCTTTACTTACATTTATACAGGTAGAGACACACTACTCTTTAATGTTATTTCTGGGTACAATGTGCAATCCTCCCGTCCTGTCCTGTCCTGTCATGTCCCGTCCCTTCCAATCCTGTCCTGTTCGGTTTTGTTTTCTTCTTCCTTCTCCTCTTGACTTGTTTCCTTCCATTTTCTTCACTTTAAACTCCCTAATTCCTAACAATTCTTTTCTCTTTTGTACTCCTCTCTCCCTCTCCCTCTTATAACTTTTTACTCATTTCTGCATCCAATTCCCACTTCTTCTTTCCTCTCTCTCCTTTCTTTCCATCTTCCCACTCCTCAATACATTGACAGAGTATTTTCCATTTTTAAAATTTGAATTTTAAATTTTCCATTTATAAGTTCTATAGCCCCTTTTTTAAAGTGCCTATCACCCATAACTCGATATTTTCAGTACTGATTCCACATGAAGTGTTTAAATAAATGGTAGAAAAAATTCATATGGTTTGAGTGATGCATCTTGGAGATATATATCAACTGAAGGTTAATGCTTCCACTATGCTAATGATATGACATACTAGGAGGCTTTTAAGATGGTTTGTCATCATTTGTATATTGAACGGTGACTACTGTGCAAAAACAAATTAGCCAAATCTTTTTTATAAACCTTCAGTATGACAATGATGTTTTATAAAGGATATTTCACTGCTTCAGATAGTTTTTGTATGTTTAAT
>OCZR010185446.1:8706-22275 GCA_900234385.1 Anemonia viridis | reverse complement strand
CCAACAAGTACCAACAATAGTACCAACTAGTACCAACAATAGTACCAACAATAGTACCAACAATAGTACCAACTAGTACCAACAATAGTACCAACAAGGAAAGTAGAAGAAGCAGTGGAACAGTACATAAAGGCACCATGAGTAACAGTAACTACGACAAGAACCCAGAATTATGTTTGATGCTTACTGCAGACAATATCCTGAGGAGACCTGTTCTTATTTGTAAATGAGGCAATGAACCATCTGGTAAGGGTGACAGCCAATCCTACAAAAACACAAACATCAAACTATGTTGGATGTTCAAAAACCCTTAACAACATTGTTAAAAAATACATATATTCTACCTTAATGCCATTAAGGATTCCTGAATCAATAAATGTGAACTGTAAATCAGCTCTGGAAAAGAAAATACAAGAAATTATTTTTCTATTGTGTAAAATTGATTCAGTTTTGAAATGATGTCTTTTGTATTTAACGTGGATGAATTTTAATGAATGATTTGAGCTGCACTGTGTTTATTACATTTTTTGTAATGATTGTCACAGTAAATATTTCAACCTATGCAATTGAAAGACAGAAAAACCTGAAAAAGTTTTCGGGCTTCAACTGGGTTTTCTAACCCATGACCTCCACGATTCTGGTGCATTGCTCTACCACTGAGCTATGAAGCCATAAGTCACCATAAGTCACCGGTGATGAACATGGTGAATTAAGTTGTTTTATTTACTTGTTCAGGTGCTTTAATATTAATGGAAGAAGCTTCAGTTTCTTGGTGGCTGCTTGTTTTGCTTCATTTAGCATTCTGTCTTCCTAGAAACACAATTCAAACAGGAAAATGAGTTTCTCCATCTAGGAATATCTGGTTTTCCAACAGAGGTCCATTTAATATTGATGAGCCTACATATAGATGATGGTGGTGGTGTGGTGGTGGTGGTAGCATACAGTATCTAAAAACTCACTGCTGCTCATAACGATGAGACACAGGTTGGTGATGATAATGATGATATCATGTCTACAAACTCACTGCTGCTCATAATGATGATAGTTGATGAGGATGATGCGGGTGAGTGATGATGATGATATCATGTCTACAAACTCACTGTTGCTCATAATGATGATAGTTGATGAGGATGATGCGGGTGATGATAATGATGATATCATGTCTACAAACTCACTGCTGCTCATAATGATGATAGTTGATGAGGATGATGCGGGTGATGATAATGATGATATCATGTCTACAAACTCACTGTTGCTCATAATGATGATGGTTGATATGGGTGAGTGATGATGATGATATCATGTCTACAAAATCACTGATGCTCATAATGATGATGGTTGATGAGGATGATATGGGTGAGTGATGATGATGATGATATCATGTCTACAAACTCACTGCTGCTCATAATGATGATAGTTGATGAGGATGATGCGGGTGAGTGATGATGATGATATCATGTCTACAAACTCACTGATGCTCATAATGATGATGGTTGATGAGGATGATATGGGTGAGTGATGATGATGATAATATCATGTCTACAAAATCACTGATGCTCATAATGATGATGGTTGATGAGGATGATATGGGTGAGTGATGATGATGATAATATCATGTCTACAAACTCACTGTTGCTGATAATGATGATGGTTGATGAGGATGATATGGGTGAGTGATGATGATGATGATATCATGTCTACAAACTCACTGTTGCTGATAATGATGATGGTTGATGAGGATGATATGGGTGAGTGATGATGGTGATGATATCATGTCTACAAACTCACTGTTGCTCATAATGATGATGGTTGATGAGGATGATATGGGTGAGTGATGATGGTGATGATATCATGTCTACAAACTCACTGTTGCTCATAATGATGATAGTTGATGAGGATGATGATGATGATGATATCATGTCTACAAACTCACTGCTGCTCATAATGATGAGACGTGTGATGATGATGATATTATACAAACTCACCTCTGCTGCTTGTTGCATCTGTTTAATCATGTCTACAACCAGATCATCATTATCACTAATCAAATCACCATCCTAATAACGAAAAAGATAAACCATTGACAACAGCTCAACATCATAATCACCAAAACCAGTCATTAACTTACTCCTTTTCTTCTTCTTTTGGAACGGCTTGCCTAAAATCCAACATAAATGATAAACACATTATTAGACAATTATTATTGGATGAGGTTGAGCATGATATTGAAAATTATCAAGACCAATGTTGTGTTATCTATTGAAGTCATAGGCTGAGGAAGATAAAACTGCTGAGGTCTTTCCTCAATCAGTAAGTGTCAATAAAAACAGTGGTAATAAACAATGTAAAGAAAAGTTGGGAAATTATGATCTTGATTATGTATGATATACATTCACCAAACAACAATTGTTCTAAAAACATAAATTTTCTTATTGGTCAAGGTTTGATAGTGTAAGCTGTCATATCAAGATAATTTATTATGTTTATATTAAGGAATTATTGCAATTTTGAGCTGCCAATATAAGTTTATATTGGCTGCTAGTTTGGAGAAAATATATTCCACATTGGCTGTAGTTGTGAAGCGATGAAGGCCAATATGGAATACATTTTCTTCCTGCTGTCAATATAATCCATATTGGTGCTCAAGATCACAATAAGTTTTGAATTGTTTTCTCCTAATGTGCAGTAATTTTGAGCCAACAATGTGAACTGGCAGCTCTCTCCTGATCAAACAAATAGAGGCTTTGTACCATCACGTGATGGCAGTCATGACAGGAGGCAGCAACAATTGAATCTGGTCTAATCTGGTTTACATGGATTCAGTTTCCCAGAGGGAAAAGGACACTATTGTTATGCCTCCTGTCATGGCTGCCATCAAGTGATGGTGCAAAGCCTCTATAGGAGAATTATTGTGAAAGAAACAGTTGGATACCTTTTTCTGTTCCATCATAACATCAAAATCCCAAACTTGCCTGTAAAAAAAACTCAGCATTAAACATATGCCTTAGATTATTTCTAAATCCTTTTTCATGAAGTAATCACTAACAACCTTCCTCCTTCCCCCGGGGACATAATGCTAGTCTATGCATTATCTTAATCATTTCCAGAGTTACAACATATGGTTGTATTGGGTGTAAGAACGTTTTCTGGGATAGCCTGATTACGGATGGCATATGAATACACCTATAGTTCTTAATACTTAAGAAATAGATTCCATTTTTCCATGCGTCTGTACTCAAATAGATGCAAAGATGACGTCAAAATGTGGTGAGAACAAAAAAGGATGCAAGAGACGCAGTCGCGTGTGTGACTGTTGTTCTCACCACATTTTGACGTCTTCTGTGCATCTATTAGAGTACAGACGTATGGAAAAATGGAATCTATTTCTTTTATATAATAAAAAGATTATTTTATTCACAGAATTTGTGATTTGTGACGACGTCAAGTGTGCATCTGTACACACGGCTCTCGACCAATCAAAGCGCGCGTAGTATCGCAATTATTATATAAAATGATATACCACCAGCCACACAGCTCCCATACCTCTCTTAGAACCCTGGAAGTAACCAGGAGCAACTGTAACAAGAACAAATAAAACTTACTGTCTATGGCCATCATCATCATCATCAGAATCAGAATCCTCTCCTTTGCTCTTGTTCGGTTTTGGTTTAGGGACAACCATTTCATCAGACACTTCACCTGTAACTCCTTCATCTTCATCATCAGATATCATTGGTTTTGAAGACCTCTTGGATCCAGCTTCAATTGTTAAAATGGTATAAAACATGTTAGAATAATATGTCACACTCATTTGATATCTTAAATGCAGTTTACATGTACCTTGCTTGGCTTTGGATAGCTCAATATCTTCCTGGTCAAATCCCTGAAAGATATCATTCAAAGAACTTGGCAAATTCACTCTGTTGGTCCATGTCTAAAACATCATATTACCTCCTCAAACATCCATTATAAGATATACACTTTAGTAGTCTATTCATCAGCACCATTTCAAATTTCATTTTAGATTTGTCAGAAACTATATTACATACATACATACATGAACTTTATTTGAACTCTCATTACCAGAGTAGCTACTAAAGCAAAATATCTTCGAGTAACAACACTGAATTAGAGCAGATTTTGTATGAGTTGTGAAACGTACCACACAGCGCTGTGTCAGTGTCACTGCTGCAATTTCTATAAAAACATTTAAAATTTCTGCCGTAACACTGCTGTGCCATGACCGTGTCGTTTTCACAGTCATACAAAAACTGGTCTATAGCAGAAGCTGAACCAGCAACAAACTTTTCTTGAGAATGTACCTCAAATTCCTCTTCTTCATCACTTGCTCCAAAAATATCTGCAATCAGTTGGTCTCCAGCTTCTTCTGGTTCTGATCTATTAGTAAGGATAATAAACCATTTTTAGAAAAATTGTGCTAAAATATTTTATCTAAGGTATAATCAATGGAGGCAGATCTTCTGAGGTGAGGGATAACAAGAGGATTCATTTGGATTTCATACCTGCTTCTTATTATTGAACAGGAGATAGTGTACCTTAGAGTACCTTTATGGAGAGAGAGAGACCGAGGGACTGTTCATTATTTACCAATGTGTGCAGGTGTAGGGGGAGGGGGTAGCTAGAACCTTGATCTCCCCAATTCACAAAAGTCACCAGTACTACCTTTCTTCATCTTGTATACCAAGGTCTTCTGAATCAGATTCTTTTATAGCATCATCGTCATCATCATCATCTACAGCTGCAATCATAAGCATGATAACAATGCTTAGCACCATGTTTCTATATGTATTCAAATATTATCTTGATTGGAAGTCACAGTGAGGCAATATAATATGAACCCTTGGAATAATGTCATTTATTGAACCCTCATACAACTACTAGACTGATCTAAATTATAGACCATAATTCTTCAAATACCTGGTGACATCTTGGCTTCCTCCTCCTTCTCTTCCTCCTCCTTCTCCCCTTCTTTGACAGAATGCTCCTCGTTATCATCCTCTGTGCTCTTATTTACAACAATATCATCATCCTCATTATCATCATCACCATCTTCTTGTTGTTGTTTCCCCAGTGCCTTGTCTCCTGGCATCATCTCGGATACATCACCCTTTAAAATATCATCAACTATCGCTGCCTCAGGTTCTGACAGCCCTAAATCCCCAATAGGAGACAAAGGTATTTCTAAGTCTTCTTCATCCACTTCATTCCCATCCTTAGACGCATCTTGTTTTGTTTTGTCTTTCAATTCTTCTGATATCGTATCCTGCGAGGTAGGTTCATCTGATGATGGCGATTCTTTCTCTTCTGATTGTTTGACATCGGGTATAGATTGCTCCTCACTAACCTCATCATCTTTACTCTCTTCCTTTCCTTTATCGCACTCTTCATCCTTGTTGTCTTGGACGACATCTTCCTCTGGTGTTCCAGTTGATTCATTGTCCTCTTCTTCTTTTGTATCTTCTACGCTTTGTTCTTCATGCGGTTCGTCCTCTGCTTCACTATCCGGACTATCAACTACTGGTTGAAAAGGGCTTTGTTTACTGGACTCTTCTTCCTGCAATTCGCTGGTTTTGTTATCAGATATTTCACTACTATCTTCTTGGTCTTCTTGTCGTCCATCATGGTAATCAGGCGTGTGAGGTCTTTCTAATACTTTATGATCTTCCCCGTCACTATTATCAAAGGGATCTTCCATATTGTCTCCCATGATGATAATGGACCTCTCGAAGAAGCTCTTTTTACGCTTCTTTCTTTAAAAAGGTTTAAAATTTATCATAAAATACGCGAGTTTTTTCTTGAATGTCATGAAATTCGACAAGAAATCCAAAGTAACCAGGCTCTTGTTGCATTGTGGGATAGGTTTGGAAAACCACAGGAAACCCAGGACGGATGCTTTAACGGGGTGGAGTCAAAGAACAAACTTATCGCCTGGAGTCGCAGGAAGAAGTTAGAGGGTCAAATAATCACTAATTATTCCATTCCCCTCCAGTCTGCATGCACCTTAATTCTAAATTTAGAACACTTGTTTATTTTTAATAATATTTTTCGCGACAAACCGAAAAACAATGTTTATATTAGTTGTTAGACAAAATGGCGTCATACGATACTAAATGCGTCAACTCGGATTTTGAAAATTCTGTTTTAAATTGTTTCTGATACAAAAAAATCCGAAAACAATAATGCCGCTTTCATGAGGATGTGTCATGTGCTGGGGGCGTAATAGCTCTCAGATGTCAGTGATAGTTTGTTCGTATTCCATGCCTTTAGGCAGCATAATGACTAGCTTTCTAGACGCTCATAACACGGCTACCCTTTAAAGAATGACATGTACTCATGTTGTAATCCACTCCGTAAGGGGTTATAAATTTTTAATCATTGAACTTTTAAGTGCCGATAATGATGGGTCTTTTGAAAAAAAGAGAATGATAAGGCGCGGGGGACAACGAAACGGCCGGCCCGAGAAACGCGCGCGTGATTTCAGTCAGTACGCAATACGTAAAATGCATTTTAATTATAGATATTTTTGATATTCGAGGCATCATGAAACTTTTATTTTGAAATTGTTTGGTTGTATTCTGAAGACAAAGCAAGGATATCAAGGCCGCCCGTTGAGTAGCGGGAGAGGCAACAGTCAAATTGGACTGTAACAGCCGTAATTAAGAACATCTCGATATGCTGACTGACATGTTTTGATTGGTTTGGACAATATCATGAAACAGCCTTGGGGCGATAATGAGGCATTAACTACTAGCCCACGTTGGCCTTAAATACCTGTGTAAACATAGTCTAATCATCTGTAATATAGGCCGGAATTGTTTAAAACAGGAAAACTCAATAGAGCTGTTACATCATTTTAAAACTAAAAGGAGATTGAAACGCGCGCGCGTAAGATAACAAGAGGGAAGTTGAAATTAGCTCTCTGGGTCACGGATATATAAGGAACGTTTCTTAAAATCATCTTGGTCAGTTCCGTACGTGTTGGCGCAGTTATGTATTGCTGTTTAATTTGATGCTTTACGCCGCATTGAGGCCATAAGCTTCCGGGTATCATTACTCCTCGGATGTTTTGATGGAAATGTCTCGCAGTCTTCCAGGTTAAGTTTGTGATGTCCAGCACTACCCGCGTATGACCCAAGACACATCGGGACTTAGGGGTTGATCTAGCTTTTTTTTCAGGACTAATAGCAATCTTCGTGGTATCCTGCTCACAGACCCTATGAAATACACACAGTGTACGTCTTTTCTGAAGATAATCATAACTGTAATATTAAGTTATTGAACTCAGAGACAAATTGTTTAGGAACTGAAAGAATCCTTATTACTAAACATTCTGTATATCACAAGATCTCAGTCGGGTGCGGCTGAGCACTGCGCAGGCCGTGTGGTCATTCTTATCATGTTTGCAGTGGTTTTGTTTCATCTGTTCCTTTCAAACTTCATGATGGATGGAATTTAAAATAAAATATGCCGATTTTTCTCGGAAATAAAAATGTATGTCAGATAATAAAGTACATTTAATAGCGCAGATCTATTGGCGTGTGGTATTCACTGCGCTCACTAACTTATCACAACTTAAGCTCTTAATGAAAGTGAGTCAAAATATTGTAAAATGCGGTTCAAGAAGCAAATATAATTCATAAATTATAAACTTAGCCACTTAGTTGATCGCGTGGCAACATGTCAATCATTACTTAACATAGAGCGCCAGGAAGCCTTATGGCGGGTCTGGTGTGCAGGCCTTGCTGCAGTGATCCTCATCACCTACAATAAAATATCTGCATGAATACTTTGTTCCAGCCGAATGTTAAGACTATTCAGATATTCTACAGTTAGATGTAGATCACAATAACTACCATTCTATTCGAACTGAAAGCCTCCTGCTCGGTATCTCTCTTTGTTCTCTCGTGGAGTTTTCCACACCAAGTATATTCAGTATTCGCAGAAGCTCATAACTAGAAGTGTCCATCAGGTATATTGGGGTTGTGTCAGAAGTTCATAACTTCTGGTATTCGTTATTTTTCTTTACCAAAGGAGAAATACTTATTTCAGTAGCGTATGAATTGATCTTTATCTTAATAAGACATCTGAGTCAATAATCTTTCACTGATTGCTACACTAATGGGGTAAATGGTTGTTGATTAGCCAATATTTAGCAATACTAGTAATTTTCTAACGGAAAGGAAGAACTCCCTGGCTCTCGCGGTGCCCTGGTTAGTTAGCATTCGTTGATACTGGAAGATACACGAAACCTGCCAAAGAGGTCTACGGAAATTATGCCACTGTTACGAATATCTTGAGTTTTAAAATATTTATTTCTCGATTTGTATTGATCAGACAATTCGTGAGTGGCGAACGTAAGCCACTCTCTGGCTATCTATTCGATCGACCGATCATTGGTACAGATGCATGGTAATCAAACTATAAAAAAGTCTTTTAAATCATTTGGCGATGAATTGGAACGTCGAAATAATAGACGTACCAATAATTTCAACTCGGAGCCGAAAATGCCAATAAAAAAACAATAAAAAATTGTCCAGAATGAATAGAGCGCATATCTGTTGTTGTCTGAATATATAATATCAAAAAGCGGATTAAGAATAAGATTGAGATATGGCGAGCGATGTTATCACAGTTTCTGCGATATCATTCATCAGATTTTTTTTGAATTTCTATGGCCGTCAGCTGCCTGCTTCCCTGGCTTTTTGACCTGAATGGCTAGGCGGTATTCAAGCGCTTTTTCAGTTATCTAAACTCCTGAGAAATTAAGTGAAGTTTAAACGTCGGATACCCAAACGATGTCTGCGGAAGTCTTCCTGGTCAGTTCCGTCATCCTCATCATTGACTATAGAAAAATGCGTGCCTAAAACCTTTTTGAAATTGGTTACAAATAAGAATACTGGTAAAGCGACAACAAGAACACCAATAACAGACAGAGCACCTCCTACGAGTTTTCCTGCTAAGGTCTGGGGATAGTGATCTCCATATCCTAGAGTTGTTACAGTACCGACAGACCACCAGAATGCCACAGGAATCGAAGTGAAATCACTGTTGGGCTCTCCGTCTTCTGCGTAATACGCGGCACTCGACGAGAGAAGAACGGAGATGAGTAGAAATATTAAAAACATGGCTAGTTCTCTAAGACTGGTCAAGAATGTAAAGAGCAAAATTCTCATTCCGCTTGAATAGCGGGAAAGTTTAAAGATGCGCAGCACGCGAAGTATTCTTGCGACTCTCATGGCTGATAACGATCCTGATCTGCTGCCTTCAATCAACAAAACTAAATAATATGAACTTACAGTTATAACATCAATGATGTTTAGCGGTTGACGAAAAAAACACCTCTTTTTTGGAGCAGAAGCTAAGCGCAGTAACAGTTCGAAAGTGAACCAGATATAACATCCCATTTCTAATACTGCATATGTATTTCCGTCCAGAACTGACCTCATCGTGCCAACAGATTCATGAAAATCGTATTCATGGGATTCGATACACGGTATAACGATTGACATGACGATCACAATAACGGACCAAATCCCAAGTATCCTGGCCCAAAATGATGAATCAGGATAGGTAAAGAAAATCCATATTCGTCGCTGTAGGTGGTTGTGCGGCAGTGAGCGCGCTGAATCTGGATTCCCAGAAAGTGCCGTCTCGAGTTTCTCTCGTGCAGTCACAAAATCACTTTGTATTTCGAAAAAACGTATCTCTTCCATAAATATGTCATCAGGAATAAGATCAGGCTTGATCAGGCGTCCATAGGACTGATAGTAAAATAGAATGGCCTCGAAAACTTGACGATTTCGATTGAAGAAGTATTCTTCTTGTCTGTGGTCAAAATATTGGGATCTTTTAGCGGGGCAGCCGAGTAGAGTGTTGGGGTAACGTGAGAGAGTTGATTCCAGAGTTTCATAACGTTCACCACTAACATTGATTGCAACACGATCGCCATTGAGGTTCAAATGACTCGAGGAATGCGACATTGAGCACCGTATTTCGACCCGTTCACTAGCTGACTTTACTGAGTTAGTTGTCAGTGATTTAACGGTGAATAACGTTCAACGCACGGCTTGTGTTCCAGTGGATCGATGTTGGTCACAAACGATTCACAAATATCGCCATTATGAATTGTTATTCATGTAGAAGCTAGCTGGGAGATAAGCCTTCATTTTCTCGTGCCCCTACCACACGGAGATGTAATAATTGAGTTTCATAACCCAGGCAACACGTCGTGTTCTGCCCATGCACTAGGAGCGCTCGTACAACTCAGCTTGTTTATCCCCAGGTTTATTCCATATATTCTTTATACAGATGACTAGTACGCGTCCACGGACGTACAGTCCATCCGGCTAACCAATCCAACCCGTTCACATTACCTCAATTACTATCTTTTCCCAGTCGGCAAGGTTTTGTTAGGCCTAGATACACAGACGAGTTACTACACAACAGCTTTGACTTAGTTTACTGACATGTAACCCTGGTGCGCCAAACTCACTCTCAGCTTATAAAGTGAGAGAAACTGAATTCACCACAAATAGAGTATCAATTATTGAACATGTTCTCACTTTTCAATAACAAATTCTCCAAAATACGTTAATTAATACGTTTGACACTGATCAGGTAATTTAGAGTGGTTGAGAAGTAACATATAATTTCAGTTATTTTAAGTCATCCTAATTGAGTTAACCTAACAAAAAATAATTGAAAAAGATATCGGAGTTTGGCTTGAGAACAGGCTAGCGTCAAGAATGTCGCGTCTTCTTCCAATAGTTAGTCCTCACGCGCCGTTCTTTCAAGGACTAAACTAGAGAAAAATGCTAATACTTTCACGGACTTTGAAAAACTATACTGTAGTATAACTATCTCATAACTAGAAAATTCAGTGTAATTAGTTAAATCCTAAAAATTTAAGTATTTCATTCTGTCGGTACTGACTAGGAAAGGACTGACCGAAGATCTCCGTTTCTGGAGTTCAAGCTAGTTATAGAAGCTATGGAGGGAATATTTCTAATTTATGCAATTGCCTTGAGATAATAATGAGAATTTTAACTCTCATTTAATGAAGTTTAGTGGGATGTGCTCCAAGTATTATTATTGCTATTTTTAGCTCTATCAGGCTATTTTGTTTAAATGAAAGTCTTAAATCCGAAGAAAGTTTTATTTTTAACTGAGATTATTCTAATAAAATAGCATAGTTAATAACTAATTGTGGATTAAAGACATAATTTAGCCTCAACAAAATGAAGTAAGCTTTGGTCTCCTGCCAATTAACTATTGTCATGTTGGATGTGATTGGTTAACACGAGAGTGCATCAAGTTTGAGTCACTGACACTTTGACGAACTTGGGATTAACACCGGCAGGATTCAAAGATGCGCTTTTTAAAAGACTACTATTTTACGGTACTTGACACGACATGAAGAACTTGCAAGACTTTCCACTAAGTTAATACATTTTCCCAGTCCTTGGCCTCGGGTCTTACTCTGTCACGTTTGGTTCAGTGTTGAGTGAAGTTTATCTCCGAATAACCGGCGAGAAAATGGTCGACTCTCAGTGACTTATTGAATCATCAGATAAATTTTCCTAAAACACTCGGTAGTTGAAAAAAGACCGAAAACCGCAAAAAATCCAAACATGAAAGTAAAGCTAGACTACTGTCGTCATCGTTGGGATCCAGTGCCGGTTCCTTCAGGCCCGGTTCATCAGGGCGGCCGTACCTCTCATCTTTGCTCAATGCCGGGCAGATTACCCGCAACCAAACTGACAAATTGGCATGCGCAATAATACGAAAACATCTTAACATGATTATATATATTAAATAGAAACTACATCAGAAGTTCCTGCATGGGCGGTGTGTATGGTAGATTTTTGTAGCCACTGTATCATCGGCGAGGTGTATCCGAGTGATACTCTCGATCCCCGAGTCCTGCCATTCTTACTGCGCATGCTCGACGAAATGTCGAGACTCTTGCAATCTCTCAATCTCGTTCCCAGAGCCCGCGTTCCTCTTGGACAGCGCCGAGAAAACGAGATTGGCAATCTCTAGACTTGCTCCAAGTCTCGCTCGCTATTTTTTCCGTTGGCGCTTGTTGGCGCTCTCTTTTCGAGGCATTTGTTTTCGGCCAGTTTCCTTCGAAAATCTGTCGGAGCCCGAAGTGCCAAAATTAAAATTGACTGAATTCGACGACTCAACAATGATAAAATAACGAGCGAGACTTGGAGCAAGTCTAGGCAATCTCGTACCCAGAGCCCGCGTATGTTCGGATCTGGGCCATTATCTGGGCCCTATCCGTTGGCAAGCCGAAGATTGAGACTCTGGTAACCCTAGCCTATTCCCTAGGTCTCTTACATTTCAGCATGCGCATTAAGGGCTCTGGGGGAAGGGGGGAGGTGGTGTGGTCGAGAAAATCAATAAAATTTGGAACGGAACTAGTTGATGATTTCCGAAACAATCAGTTGAATTCGGAACCAATCAGAAATAAGCCCTGCAGAAATCCCAGCAAGTTATTCATCAATCGCATCGCTAAACTTCGGAATTAATATAATTATATTCCTGAAAATAAAATCTGTCCATAAAACAATGCTAAATAGCTAAAACTTATTCCCATTAAAATGATTCCAACAAAAGCTGCAGTCATATTTACTAATAATTGTGCTTGTCTTCGCTACCTTCTCTACCTACCCCTCCCCTAAGACAAAACATCCGCCATTTTGTTGTTACGTGTCGCCTCATGCGCAGAAAGCTGCGCATCAAAGTTAACGTTTCCGTCTAGTTGAAAAATTACAAGAAAAGCTCTTCATTTCTTGATTTATGTTGTAAAAATCCAGTCTCTTAAAGTCCCAAAACCTCGTGGAATATATTCATTATTCTTTGTAGTCGAGATTTGACGCGTGAATGATGTTGTTTAGCGTGAAAATAGTGTTTATTGTGAGTGTGTTGGGGTGGACGCCATCTTGTTGGTCTTTCTATCTGCCTGGGTTAGCACCAGTGTCGTATTGTATACAAGGAAATGAAATACAAGGATGCAAGGTAGGAAAGAATACACACTGAATACACACTGAATGAACAAAAATATTACTGAATGAAAGACCCTTATAATGATGATTTTTAAAGCAAATTATACGACCTACCATTTCAGCTTCATTTGAATTCACTTCAGTCTTCTACTAGCAGGTTTTCAAATTGAAATTGTATATCCTTGCTTTAGTTTGGTGTTTTCTTTGCCTCAGTCATTCATGTCGACATAATTCATACTCTTACGAAATTAATCATTCATTTAAAGTTATGAATTCCATCCAGTCTTGGATTCTCGAATCTAGTTTCAGTCATTTGTCATGTGCAAATATCCAGCACTTGTAGCTTCTTTCAAAAAGCTTAATTAATTAAGCTTGATATAAGTACTTACAGTATTAAATAGTCAATACGTTAATCTTCTTGTACAATCAATTATTATTAATTGTTCTCTTGTATCTCTAGTACATTTGTTCATAGAAGATCAATGACATTTAATAAACAGTAATATTTCATACATAGTTTATGCATCTATCAATG